>LVYW01000006.1:3095358-3296855 GCA_001630435.1 Sporothrix globosa
CCCCCCCAACCAGCCCCGCGAGGGACCTCAAGTCACAGTCTTTGGTCTCTGGTTTTTGCCGTCTTATTTTCGTACCGTATGCTCTGCACGGGTACTTTGTTTGAATCAGGGCCAATTCACTGGCATGGCACGCCCTTGTTTTCTTAAGTAGGTGGCTCGTGGTTAACGGTTTGCTTCCCACAGATCTCCCGTACCATCTTCAAAACTCAATGGCATCTCAGACTGGACTGGAGTTACTCTGCCACTCTTCTCTTCCTGTTCTTTCTCGTTTCCCTCTCGCCTTTCTCATTTTTGTTTCTGCGTAAGTGTCCCTTTCATTCCTGAGAAAGCCGCTTGACCGACCGGTTACTGGGTTGAAAAAGTGGAGAAGGGGGCGTTGAAAAGGAACATGAAAAGGTCATTCTACCTTTCTTTGGGGCGTGGGCTTAAACAACTGTCGATGGTCAAGTGGCAAAGAAATGCAAAAGCGCAGCCGCAGAAGGACACTGAACTGAAAGGTCTTAGTGGTGCTCGCGGCATACGGCCAGCCAATCAACTTACATAGCCCGCGGCTTGCTGGCGACGAAGCGGCCATTGACCGTGCTGGAGCCACTTGCTGAGTCCGCTGAGTCCGCTGCGCTATAGGGAGGTTACAGGGGCCTGAAAACAGAACCGCATACGCCCCTGCTCCACTTTTCTTCTACATTGCCGTAACGGACCCGACATGCGAAAAAGGCCCCCCTAGACTTCACTTGGTGCATATCGATTACCACCCCACCCACCAAACAAAGGAAGAGGGCCTTCTCGCCTTCCGTGGTCATCTTCTAGACTAGACATTCGGACATGATACACGCTTTCTGCGCGTCCTCTTGGGCCACTTCTTCGGCTCAACGGTGGCTCTGCACCCTTTGTTTTTGCGGCTCGGCCAATCACGGCAGCAGGCCACCCGGCTTTTGCCCGTGATTCCTGGGCTTTTGAAGTGCATCTGACGGTTTGAAGCACGAATGCATTGTGTTTTTCGTCTTCGTGGCTCGCTCCTTCCTTGTCTCCCCGTTCCATACCTTAATTTTACAAACATGGACATATTGCTGCTGGGGAACGGCAAGAGGGTCTGGGGCTGGAAGGCGTTTGGGAATAAGAACTTGTTGTCTGGCGAAACAGTAGTAAAATTCAGATGGCGAATCTGGGAGAAGGTGACCTAATCGACAGATGCAGACGCATGTTGTATTTGCTTCCCGTGTCCATTCATATTACGGACTCTGACAAAACACGACATACGGCAAGTCGAGATGTCGAAACTTCCATTGTGCCGGATCACCGCCTATATACATAAATTGGTAAAAATACGCTACGCAAATAACCGATTCTCCAATTGTTTCGGTCACGCACTGCGATTCGTTTCCGGCGATTGTCATGTCTTGCCTCCCACCCAAAAGCATGTGAAATGCCGTCATTCGCTCATTCTGAGGACCAGTGCCAGCGTCTTCTCAGTACGACGTACATTCGGTACCCTGCCCTCCGAACTGCCCTCTCACTCTCCTCGCCCTTGGTCACTCGTTTTCCGGAGTATTGTTCCTAGGGATCTGGGGAGACGCCACTTTTACTACTCCATACTGGGGCCAATTCTCGGCTCAGTGAACCTCGGCTGTCTTGTTTTCGTCACTGCGGTTTGCGACTTATCCTCTTTTATGGCGTTGGATTGGTGCTAGTGGCACATCCCAGTGAGGACTGGGCAGCGTCTGATACGGTCACTTCATCCCGGGGCCAGGGTTCTGGCTGGCACGATCATATTCCTGTTTGGACTGGCCTGCATTTTTTGGAGAAAATTAAGAAGAGGAGAACGCTCGAAAGTAAGGAGGAAGAGGGGGAGGGTAAGGGGGCGTGTGAATTGTGACTTGAGTGGGCCAAGGCTTCGGGGCAGGATAGGTGAAAATACTGGTGCATGCGAAGATGGCCGCAATGCGCATCATGCGAGCGATCCTGTGGCTGCTTTCTCTCAGTCCTTTCCTTCTTTTACTTTTGGCATATGACGCTACCGCATCTGGCAAAGAAAGGCTGCAGGCATTTTGGCCGAAAACCGCGTGGCCATCGCCCTGTGCTGTGGTGTTTTGCCGCTCCGGCTCCGTACTTGACCGGTTCTGTCGTCTAGTTGTCGATTTGTACTTCGTACCTTTCTCGCTTTGTCACTTTTACTTCTTGCCTTTCTGCTATCATTTTTTACTCTTGCTTCGATGTCTTGTTTTCATGTTGATCTTTGCAAGGGCTCGGGTGGCGCTGCGGCGAGGAGATTTCGTAAATTCGTAAGTTCGTAAATCCTAACCTAGTACGTCGCAGATTTGCATCGACGTTTTCTAACATGACAGTCAAATTAGACAAACATCATATCACGCCGTAGGATTCGCAATTCGTTCTCCTTGTCTCGTGTCCTGTGTCCAGCTAACTCCTCGTATGCCGCTTCCTCATCTGACACGCCGCTTTGTCCTCTGTATGGCTTACATCGTCCGTCACATGGCAATAGACGGCAATATGACCAGGACAAGGCTGCTGCCCGTGTTTCTACCGTCGTCTACCGCCTTTTTCTCGTGTCTAGAGCCATCTTTCCCCCGAGGGCCGTCTTTATTTAGTCCCCGCCATTTTCTGGGTACGAGGCATGTACAACGTAGCCACCTTTTTAAAGGGAGTTTGCTTCTGACAGCCGCTCGGCTGTTGCGTCATGACGAGCCAGGGTCACACAAAAACCAAGGCCAACCAGGCCTGGCAACCTGTCAAGTCGTTTGTCCTCACCCTATATCTGGAACGATCGTTGCCAATCATCCCGAAACTTGACTCAGGGTTCTAGTCTGGCTTCATTTTGTGGTTTATATATACTGAAGCAATTTTTGTTGTTTAGTACAACCTGGCCTGTCTATGCTATGCCTCGAATATGCAACAAAAAAAGCAAGAGCAGTCCTGCATATGCAAATTGAAGAGCCAGCCAATCTATGAAATGTGAAAGGCAATGCAACTCCGCCATAGCGAAAGATAAACAAATAGTACAGGAAAAATTGTTTGAAAAGGCAAGCAAACAAAGCCCCCCTCCCCCCCAAAAAAGAAATTTGTAACAGAAAAACAGCTAGATGCAATCAAGCCTCCTTCTAGATGCCCCGGACAAGCATCTGAGTGAGTCATCTCCACTGCGTTCGTCGTTCTGTTCTTCTTCTGCGTCTCCGTCTTACCTCTCCCCATCCCCTACCGTCGTTGCTTTCCTTCAATCTCCATTAGCTCGGTCCGGTCGGTCCCGCTTTTCGGCTGCCGTTCGCCGGCTTACCTCTTCCTAGCTAACCTACCGAGCTACACCGGACAGTCTAGCCGGTGCACGTTGCCTGTCCACTTCCTTCTCAACCTCTCTCTGTCCTGGTACCGTTCATCAGGCTGCGTATGCCGTTGCCGTTCTCCATTCGTTTCTTGTGTTCCCCTTTTAGATTTCATTTTTATTTGTCGAGTCTAAACGAATCCGTGTTCTCCACGTTGAACGACTCAGTAACAACTCCATAAATTTTGGGGTCGTTCTCCTTGGCATCAATGTTGTCTCTCTCGCTCCGCTTCGTATTGAGGACCCCTACTCCATCGAGGCCAGCTCCTTCTCGCGCTCGTGCTCAATGGCCGCCGTGAACGCCTCCCACGGCGTCATGGTACCTAGTGCATTGCGTGCATGCGACCGAATGATCTGGAGGCCGTAGACGTAGCTGGCATTCACCCAGCCGAATCTAGATATCGTTAGTATGTTAAAGAGACGACAGAAGTGAACGGCGAGAACGACGAGACTTACCCCTCCTTGGCAACACCCTTAAAGTCCATGCCTTGGTTGCCGTACTCGGCATCGACACGGTGCGGATCGACGCGCTGCGTCACATTGTACTTTTCCACCACCACACCGTTGAAATCGTAGTATGCCTTGGTGATCATAAACAGCCACTTGTACGCCAGCCGCTCGGCTTCCTCCACGTAGCTGTAGCGGTACAGGCCCGTCCACGCCAGCATCTGCTGCGGCGCCCAGCCGTACGGATAGTCCCACTGCCGGTTGGGGCGCTCCAGCGAGATCTTGCCGCGTGATTCCTCTGTGCCTGACAGCAGACCACCAAGAGCCTCAAACTTGGGCAACGCCTTGGACACCATCGCCGCCGCCTGCTTGGGGCTGGCCACGCCTGCCCACAAGGCCCAGAACGTCGTGCAGCTCTCGTACGTGCACTGCTCCTTCTTGACCGTGTCGTAGTCAAAGTACATGCCCTCCTTCTCATTCCACAGGTACTTGTCAATCGCCAACTTACGGCGCTTCGACCGCCGGTCCCACAGTGCCGACGTCTCGACCTGGCCGGGCTGCATCGTGCCTACGCAGTACTCGGCCGGCACCACGAGCTTGTCGTTGAAGACAGTGCGGATCGTCCGTGCAATGTCTAGCTCGTACTTGAACAACAGCGAGTTGAGGTCGATCGTCGCAATATTCGCGCACACACGCTCCAGTCGGTAGGACGTATCGTGGCCCGACTCGCGCACCGCGCGATCGTGCAGGAAATATTCGTCGAGCTCTGGCTCCTTGACCTCACCGAAGTTGTACGCACGCACAAACTCCTCAAAGGTCATACCGTGCTTCTTCGCGTAAGGCTCCAGGACGTGCACAAAGTGGGTGGCCTCGGTCTCGGGCGGCACGCCCAGGCCCTCTGGACGATATCGCGAGAGGCCCGTCACAGGGTCCAAGCGCGGATCGGCCACCCAGACGCTGTGGTACTCCTTGATGGCCGCCAGGATAGCGGTTCGGAGGAAGTCGAGGGCGTCGGGCTCGTCGCGTATGCGGTCGTACACGCGCAGCGCCATATCGGTTAGGAAGGGGGGCTGGGACCGGCAGAGGTAGTACGAACGTGTGGCGTTCAGGATCTTGCCGTAGTGGCGGATACAGAAGCAGAAGTTCTGCACCATGCTCTTCGCTAGATGCACCTTGTTGTTGATCAGGAGACCGAGCGACTCCATATAGCTGTCCCAGCCGTACAGCTCGTTGAAGCGACCACCGGGAACCACAAAGGGTCGGCCACGCAGTGTCTTCTCACCGGTTGTGGGGTCTACAACCTCCTCCATGTCCACGGCCAGCAGACCGGGCTTGTCGTTGAGGTCGCGCATGATCTCGGGTGTGACTTTCTCGGGTAGTAGCTGCACATCGAGACGAATTTCGGGGCGCTCTTTGGCGAGCTTTGTGTAGTACTCGAACTGCTCAGGAGCACCGGGCGGGATGTAAATGCGCGGACGCGGGTCATCGGTCCAGTCCTTGGGATCGCGCGCTGCAATCTCAATGCTGGAGGCGTCGATTCGGCGAGTCAGGCTGTCCCAGAATTGGTCACGAATCATGCGAGAGAGGCGGTTCACGGGGTTCTCGTTAAGGCGGGCCTCATCCAGCACAATCTGGCGGCGGCCGTACTCCTTGGCGAGGGTCAGCTCCTGCATGAGGTTGGACAGCATGTAGGTGCCACGGATGTCGAAGCGGTTGTAGCCGTTAGACGCGGCCGTACGCAGCGTAAAGACCTTGGGCCCGTTGTCCTCGATGGTGATCTGGAAGTTGCCATCCGTATCCTCCTGATTCCGTAGGTTCTCGAGCGTGCTGTCGACGTCAATCAGGAATCGCCGAGCGGGTGCCGCTTCGTCGTGGCTGCCGCGCCGGAACGGCTCCTTGACGCCGAGACGAGCAAACTGCTTCTGCAAGCTGTTCTGGGAGTATGTGCGTGTCCGGGCACCAGCGCGTGGGTTCGCGTGACGCTCCTCGGAGGTGTAGTAGGTTCGGGCATCGTCGAAGACGCTGAAGTCGTCCGAGGAGCCACGGCTCTTGGGAGGGTTGGAGGAGGGGGCTGCCATGGTCGATTTGCGCTTCGGGGTGAGATCAATCTGAGGCCTAGGGGTGTTCTGAACAGAAAAGGGTTGGAAACAGAAGACGAAACCGAATTCAGGAGCTGGTTCTAGGAGTGGGAATAATACTGTTGGGACAGGTCCAAACGATGACGCCCCACGGGAAAAGCGTAACGTGCAGTCACTGGTTGGGCAGTTGCTTGGTCTGCGCTTGCACCCACCCCTGGTAATCCGTAACTGAAATGACGTTGCAAACGAAACAAAACACACCGACAATGGGTTGCAGAACGTGCGGGAAGCGGCAGCGGTCGATGCAGAAGTCACACGACCAAAAAAAATTCAACGACACACAGGAGAAGAGCGACAAGCGGCAAGGCTCGCGAAAGGGAGTCTCAGAGACGGGGCTGTTGCCGCTATTCTGTCAAGGGAATCGTTGCCCGAGATATCTTCCGATACCAGAGTCTTCGTATCGGAGAGAAACTGGCTTTCGACGTGGGGTGGTAGGATCTCGAGGAGGAGAGGAGAGGTGGGTGTCGCAGTCTGCAGATACGTGACCGGACGTATGAGTAAAGGGGAATCTAAGAGGAAGAGAAACAAGTAAGGTTCGAGAGTGGAAGAAAGAGCTCAAAAAGGTCAAAGGAAAGGAAAGTCGACGTAGGTGGATATGAGGCAATAGGACCCGTGTTGTGTATGACGAAACGAACCCGGCCAAAGGTTGTCCAATGCGGTGCAACAGACAGCGTAGAGCAGCTGCTAGCCAGACTGGAATGGTGCCGTCTCAGCTAAGGTCCTCGAATCGGGCGGGGTGGGGAGGTGGGAAGGAACAGAGACGTGCGTGGGATGTGCACGATGCTCAATGAAAAGGAACGAGAACGTTGGCGAAGAAGAAAAGGAGAAGAAAGGAGACGATTGCCACAAGCTTGATAGGATTGTTCTTATTAGCAGTATCAATTGACCGTAGCTTCCCAATTGAATTCCATTTGCTCTCATTCGAGGAAGGAGGGGAGGGCATAATCAGGGAACAAAGTGGCAGCTACGGCCATTCTCATTGGCGTGTGGAAGGTGCGGATGCGTGGCAGGATGAAAGAGCGGCGTTATCGCAACAGTGGGATGGTCGATCTTACAGCATATATCGACACACAACCGCACAGCAAGCACAGCAGTACCTGGAAATAAGCGGCGGAATGTCGTCGGTGAAGCGTTTCGGTGGATCATATGCAAGCTACAACGAATGTAGCAATACGACGATGCCTGCAGGGTGTCAGGACCTTGCTTGACAGACGAGCGACGAACCTGGCAGGAGCTACTGTAGGTCGACTGTGAGTACACATCTGTTCAAACATGCTTGAAAGGCAGGTGCTGGCCTGTGGAAGCGGACCCGAATGCGGTGGAGGCAAAACGCCTACCAAAAACGGTGACTTCCAGGGCAGAAGTGTTTGCCTTCGACGAGTAGCCGGACAGTCGGGACTTGCAAGGACCTGAGACAAATTTTAGTGCTCCTGGCCACCTTGGTTTGTCGGCCGCGTTCTGCATTCCAGACAGTTGCCAACTAGACCCACTAAGCCGGAAGCAGTTGGAAGCTGTTCAGGGACCCTCAGTCATCGAAGCCATGCCCATGGCAGACCATCAGAATTGCCAACATTCAACAACAACGTGGGCCTGACGTTGAGCTGTTGTTGACCGTAACCTCAGATCCCGTCAAAAACCTTCATGTTGAGATGAACACCCCCACGGAATGTTCAACAGGGGAAGGTAACGCTAAACCGAAAAGGATAAGCCGCACCCAAATCCGATCACGGGGCAGGCAGAGATTGTGTAAAATAGCAAAAGAAGGTGAGCAAAAGGGGAAGGAAGCACGGGACACTCAAGTTGACGTGTCTGTGAACGGAAAAGGAGCTTTGGAGAGGGCGAAGCTCAACCTGGTTGGCGGTTGGGCCCCGGAAACGAGGAGGGCATGCTTGGACAGACAGGATCAACGGGGGACACGGAGTATTGCCGAATGGAGAAGCTGGGCTACGGAAGGAGAGATGGGGAAATAAGAAAGCAGGAAAGACGCTGCAGGTAATGCAAACTCTGCTCGACCACATGGTCAGCATTCTGTGGCGGCATTTTCGTCACTTCAATAGTCATGCCACGAGACGAAGGCGAACTGACAAATATGAGACAGCCTTGTATTTCCCTGATGCTTCTGGTGCGTCCCAAACTGGCGTAACATGCAAGACTGGATTTCGAGTGCCGGGGAATAATTGGGATTGGCGGGACTGGATAAATCAAGGACTGGAAAGGAAAGGAAAGAGAGCAGAGATGAAAAGAATACAATACAAAAGTGAACAAGAAAGCCATGACCGTTGCATTGTCTCCTCGGTCTAATTGCATGTTGTAGTGTTGCAATTTTGAACTCAGCCAGTCCTCTGTCCCTCCGGACATCGGTCGCAGTCGAGCTCATTCCACACTGTTTCCGTCATCCGAGCTGGACACGGTTTAACTATGGCGTAGCTACGAGGCCTCGCTGTCGAGGACTTTGTGGTAGAACTATAAACCAGGTCTGACAACATCGTCAACGAGCAGAGTATTCAGAGACAAGGATGAAAGAATGAGCACAGCCATAGAATAAACAACTCCCCCCCCCCCCCCAAATTCAGAGATTCCAGGCTCGACGAGAGAAGCACCAGCACAAGCACGCGTATGGTAATCCACCCGTCGGTGCAAAATGAGGACCGGAGACCAGAACCGAATGTAACAAATCTCATTTCGGCAGCTGTGGAGGCTAAAGGATCTGATAAAAAGAGTGGAGGAGAAAGAAAAGAGGACACAAGAAAGCGAGGGAAGCAGTTGCGACGGCCATCAAAGACGGCAAGGCGCCGACGCCGGAAGGCGTCTTTGGGGAATGTCCGGTACTACACCAAGGAGCTTACGCTGGAACTTCAAAGAATCTAAACAGAATGACTGTGAGCATGGAAATTTCAATGACATCAAACTTGATAGAAAGCTGATGAGTAGAGATTCTGCGAGTTGGGAATAAGTGCGGAAGGTACGATGTGAAAGGAAATTGTTGGCGGAAGAGGAAGGAGGCGGAGTATTGGCGGGCGTCGATACCTTGTTCAAGCTATGCGTATCTACAGCCGGTATTGCAACAGTGACACTCCGCACACCACAACAGAGTCATATTTCACAGTGACAGTCTATAAGAGATGTATTTGATACTCTCCCATCCCAACCTCCGATCAGAGAAGATGCACAGTATACGACACATTTTATCTCCTGAAATGACCTTCAAGTTTGAGAGAAGTTCCCCTTCTCGATCCGAGTTGCGCCAAGCGGCTTGCGTGCTAGCTTTAAGCTCCCCACTTGCTGACGAGCTTTTTTCTGTTCTGTCGTATCAAAATATCTCTCTGCAACTTCATTTCTGTCAGCAGTCGAGGCAGAGGTCATCGACAGCTAGACAACGCCTACCCAGCTCGAGTAAAGCAGACACGGTGCGTGCAGTAACATAAAAAGCGTGGGTGAAGGCGTGGGGTTGAAGAGAAAGGAGATTATTAACAGCACATCAATGTCACATTCGCTCCTCCTCTGTGCGGCGATCTTGCGTGCACATGTTGAGCATCAACCGCAGCTCAGAGCGAGATAATTGGCCTGTATAATTGTTAAGATGTCTCACCTGTCCACCTTCTGCTCCGTATTACTGTACCATGTATGTTGTAAGATACCTCATGATGCATGACCTCCGCCCGGACCTCCCAAGACAACAAGGCTCCATAGTATTTCCATTGGCTGCCGCCCTAACATACTACAGCCCAGCAAACCATTGGCTAACACTTGCATCAGGATTTCGCTAAAACGGAACAGCAGGGGATGCAATGCATCGTATGGGCGCCGTCAACGATCAGAATAGCGTACGATTGAATTTTATAAATTATGAGCAGAGATGAAGACATTGACGCAATCCTAAGAAGCCAAAAGTTTGTGGAGATTAAGGAGGTCGATGTCGACAGAATTGCTGGACGTCATCGTTAGGAAGGAGCAATGGCCGTGCCTGTGCCTGTTGTGGTTATTATTAGCCCACTGTGCGCGTCACACGCAGCGCCATAG
Source organism: Sporothrix globosa (assembly GCA_001630435.1). NCBI lineage: Eukaryota > Fungi > Ascomycota > Sordariomycetes > Ophiostomatales > Ophiostomataceae > Sporothrix > Sporothrix globosa. The sequence goes on from LVYW01000006.1 coordinate 3,105,295, forward strand.
CCCATTAAATGCGCGCCTAGCACCCAACGGTGGGGCCAGCCCATCAGGGGAACACACAAGCGACCTCAACAGCTCCTTCCCCTCTCAACCCCACTTGTAGCGAGTGCCTCGATTTCCCTTGTAGACACGACATGCTACCGCTTGTGTCATTGGTGTAATGCATTGCTCATTAGTTTCGTCAACGAACAAAGTCACCGCCCATCCCTGCCTTTGCGCCTTCCTTCGACGGCATTGTCTCTTTCCTCAAGCTCTCCGAAGAAGGAGCCATCTCTGTTTTGTCTTTCACCCTTTCAACATCTTCATCTCCATTTGCATCTCTCTCCATCGCATTGACAGCCTTCAATGCCCCCTTCTATATTGCCATCCATTTGTCCCCATCACATTCCATCGCTTCCTCCCGACTGATTGCTGTTGTCGTTGTACCTTATCTATCCTCACGCTCAATACAGCAGATCCTTCAAGAGCCTGATACGATCCGCCTGTATTTGTCTCTTTTCCTGTCTTCTTTCTTTTTACAGATAACAGCACAGACGAATACCTGCCCCAACATCCACCATGGTTATTTTTGTCGACCTAGATGACGAAGATGTCGAGCCGCCGCATCACCTGCAGCACGGCAAGCTGCTCTGGAGCAGCACCGCCGCCGTTCTCGACCGTGCACACGCCCAACAGGTGCGGACGCCGCCTTCGTCTCCCCCCATCCGACCCCAGACACAGAACAAGACACAATCGGAAGGACCGTCAATACAGAATGACGCCGGTACCCACGACAATGTCGAGGAGGCTCACAAGCCCGATGTTGCGGAGATTCTCAACTGGAATTCCATGACAGAGGCTTTGGGATGCTATCCGTAGGCAGATCCCCCTTTTGATTTCTTTGCGCGGCCTTTGCTGGTTGCTTTATGTGACCCTTATGCCTCTACGTGCTTGCGTTGCGTACTGTGATGTACTGTCATCTTTTCTTATTTCCCCATGGGGTCACTAACCATATGTTCTTCTTCCTTTTCCTTCTTCTGTCGGCTACCTAGAATTTCTGCCACGATTGCCTCCTTCATTGACCAAAACACCCTGGACAGCCTGGCACGCACCTGTCGCCAGATCCGTGCCGGCCTTATTCAGTTCCGCAAGCCGTTGCTCGCGTCCACCCTCCGATGCCACAATGAAAACCTACCCGTTGACACCGAAGAGACACTGCGGTACCGGGCACGCGCAGGCAACTGGTTCTACATGGAAGACCAGGCGCGCACATCATATGATACTAAGGCGGGCGAGTGTGCACGCGCCATGGTGGGCGGCTGCCGGCGCTGCGGCACTATAGTCTGTAGAGTAAGTTCCCGGCGTTTTCACAGGCCTCAGATACTCCAATTCACTCCGCTAACTTTTTGTAGAACTGCGCGATCAAACCTCCTGCACCTATTGTCCTCCGTGACCGCCATCGCCGTCTCTGTGATGGTTGCGTCAAGGCACCTCTAACCACGCTCGCCAAGCCGCCCCTTCCTGCCTCGACACCTTTGGAATCCGATGCAATGCAACTGGCCATCTGCTCCTGTGCGTCTGAGGGTGTCTGGCTCTGTCAGCCGTGTGGTCGTAGTATCCGTGGTGCCGACTATGACTACAGAGCGTGCGTTTGCCCTTGAGCCCTTGAATTTTCATATTCCTTTCTTTGCCTAATCACTAACGCAATGTCGCAGCATCTGGAAGTGGCGGACACAATACGGCGAGGTGCTTGGTGGTCTCGGAACGGGAATCGGTGAGGGCGACCGTGGCGTGATTTGCGGTCGCGACCAGGACTGTTGCTGTGCCAAAGAGCGCGAACAAGAAACCGACTGCGATGCCGAAGACGCACGGGAGGCCGAAGACTCGCCCAATGGCTCGTTGGCAGGTTCCGCAAGCCCCCTGGCATCGCCAGCCGTGTCACCGTCGGCTATCATGAACGAGTCGCCCTGGGCGGTTCCTATCGCACCAGCTACACAAGCTGCAGCCACAGTCGGGTCGCCGCTTTACTCACCCGAGGTTGCGGCTGCTTTGACCAACCGTCGTACCCCATCGCCCGCACTCGGCCCAGGATATGCTCGACACGAGATCGAGGGCATCGGTGGCGTTGTGAAGCGGAAGCGCGTCAAGATGGTGCGGGTAGGTGCCTGCGTCCACGACTGGGAGGATGAGCTGGCACGGGGCGCCATTCTCGAGCGTGAGATCACGGGCAGTGTGCGGAGTTGGTGCGGCTGGTGCTGGCGGCCGATTCCCAGTCAGCGTGACGCAGACAGCCATGCTTCGGACGACCATGTGGATTTGCAGGCGCACTACTAGGTAAGGCACGTTTTGGTAGCTTCGCCCCTCTCTCTCTCTCTCTCTCTCTCTCCCCCTCTCTCTCGCTCTCTGCCTTTGTCTTGCTCTCTCGTTTCTTCGAAGGTCTTGATTTCTTATGGCAAAAATTAATTTGACAACCGACAAAAGGAAAGTGGTCCATAAATGATCAAACACGGCATTTAGGTGTCGTTGGTTGTTGTGTTTTTATTGTATCTCTGCAAAAGATGCGCTCCTTAGCTGCGAACATAAAAAACCACATACAGTTCTTGGATATCGGGGTGCCAGCCTCGACCGTAAATGCTTCAACATAATTATGCCCCAGTACATGGTGGACGTAAAGGCGTCTTGAGTGTAATACGTTTAGATATTACTTTTGGATATTAATTTTGGATATAACTTCTGGATGGGAAAGTACACATGATTTACAAATAATACTACGTTCACAACATTAGGATCCATTTCATTTCGGTTTGTCACACGCGTAACGCTAGAATTTTCTTCAACCCTTACCCAAAACTGTTCGCGACGACGACGACAGCAGGAAGCGGCCAACGCAGACGTACAGCCGCCCGTCGACCAGCTAGACCCGTACCCAAAGGTGGATGCCCCGGTCGAACGGAACCTTTGCTTTGCCGCAGTACTCATCCACCAAGTGCCGCTCCCGGTCATGCACCCTGGCCGAGACAGGATTTCGCTAATTACGGGTGAGGACGACGGCCCGGTCCAAAGGTATTACCATGCCACCTGCTTCTGGGCGCAGCACAGCAACATTCTCCCCATCCTACAGGCCTGCATTGATCTTGGGCTCTTAGGCTGCCCGTCGTCGTCGGCCTGACGCCAACCCGTTGGCTCTGGCTAGCCACAAACTGGAAATCGTGCGCGAATTTTGAGCGACCTGCAAGTCACGCCCTTTGTCGTTTTGGAAAGCCAGGGCGAGACCACTGTAGCCATGGCCCGCCACTGGAGCTGCTGCACACGTCAGGCCACGCCACCATCCGGGCCCAGATGGACACTTTATTCAAGAGTTTGTTGGGCACTCTGTCTCGCGTCGACTCCAAGGCGTGCCAGGGATTGGATGGCGGGTATGTCACCATCAGATGGGCAGACATGGAAGGTAGTTGATCGAGTGCTCGGTGCTCCATGGTCTATTTTGTGATTTATAATTCATAATATTGCAAAGACCTCACTCAGGCCTCAAGCGCTGTATATAAATTTTGCCTGATATATATTTGTACATGGGTTGTCTTTCTTGCAAATAATTTGATACAGTAATGGCAAATAGTGGAACGGTGAATGCTGCACATGCTGTGCAATGCCTGCCTTTCGTACACCGCCCCGCCGTATCGTTTTCCTTCCTAGCCTGCCTACAACTCCCCGTTGAAGAGCATCTCCCGGCGCTTCACGCGCTCTGCCCGCGCCTTGGTCCGGATCGGGCCCCACCGTGCACGCGCCGCCGCCACTTGCTGCTGCTTCGCCGCCCGGTGCTCTGCGCTGCTGCGCACCACCATCATCACGAAAATCGGCGAGCATTGGAACTGTCGCGCTAGGCGATGCACGCTCCACTCAAGGGGGTCCTGGGCGCGCAGCCGGCGGATCTCGTCCACGTCCTCGGGCGTCAAGTGGTACTGCTGTGGGGCAGGCGCAAAGTTGCGGTGGGCCAACGCAGGTGCCTGCGGTGTCGATGCCGAAGTAGTCGATGCTGTCGTCGAAGACGTTCTGGAAAACAGGCTGGTTAGGTTGGACCGGCGGCGCGGGTCGGACTTGGGCAGGAATTTAAAGGGCGTCTGGTAGACAGAGGGGGCGCTGGCAGGTGGATTGTAGAGGAGTGTCGTCGTCGAACCAGCAGCCGCCTTGGACTCGATGGTGCCCAGGGCAGTGGCCACCTCGGATGCCGCGCCCGACGACGATCCCGCGCCCACCTTATCGCGGCCGCCACCGCGCGTCAAAAACGACGCATGTGGTGCAATGTTGAGTGCGCGCTTCGTGCGGTTGGCCGTTGACTGGTACCGGCGGTCGGCGAGGCGCTGGTTGTGTGACGGTATTAATGGGGACACGGATGGTGTGGAGGTGGTCGATTGGAGGAGGCTGCACGTCGTTGCCGCGCTGGTCCATAGCCGTCTTGCCGACGACGCGGCCGCGCCAGAAGAAGAGGTAATTGGGGTCATTAAAGCCATCGAGGTTATTGTCGTCGCCGGACACGCGACTCTCGCCGGATCAGTCGTGTTCTGTTGTCGATGGCGATGTGAAGGACAAAAGTGTGCTGGTATTGTAATTTCTAGGAGAGTATCTCGACAGGAGTTCTGGACTTCCAATTGACTCGTGTGTGGAGTCGTCGTTGTCGTCGTCGTGTCGCCGTAAATCGATCGTATGTCGTCTGCTGTCGTCTGAGCACTAAATCAGAGCAACCAAAAAAAATTGCTTTGAAGCCAACGAGACCCACTCCCAAAATTAGGGGCAGGAAGCTCGAATAGCTTAAAAATATAGTCACGTGTTTATATAGCAAATGTCACGTGTGTATTCTTCGAAGTCTTCGAAGAGACAGGGCAAAATATCTGGGTGTCTTCAAGACTTGACCCAACCGGCTGCGCCTCCCTGCCGACTTACACCAAAATTACGCCTTCCCCCTCCCAAAAGAAAGATCGGCACTGGACCATCTGGGGTAAGAGCAAAACAGGGCAAGGCAGCCGTGATTCTGCTCCTCCCTTTTTGGTTTCGCCGCCGCACCTTCCCCTCCCGTGCATTTCCCGACGTGGTCTTTTCTGAGCTCCTTCTTTTCTCACAATCCTCTCTTTCACTTCATCTGTTCTCAATTGTGCACCCATTTAATCATCCACCATCAAGCAGAGACACCATCTCATCCCCTGCCGTCAGGCTCCGACGCTTGCGAGAAACGGCAGCCTCGGCCACTCGCACGTTTGAAACTCTCTTTCACGTGCACAACGCGAAACTCAAAAAGAAGGACAAACGTCATATCGCCAAACCTTCACACTTCATCAAACTACATCGAATCTACGTTGACGGCTCCTCTCTCCTCTCTCACCGCCGCGATGACGCGAACATCCGTCTACGGCGGCGCCATGCTGGCCTTTACCGGCTCCGCCGCCATGACCGTCGCCGCCACCCTCATCCCCAACTGGGTCTACTACGTCATGTATCCAACCGCCGACGGCAGCGACCCCTACTGGATGTCGCTTGGTCTGCACAAGTCTTGCACATCCGAAAACACCGCGCCGCCTCTCTTTCTGACCGACACCTCGCCCGCGTCGCCGCTCACCTCTGCCTACTCGTCTGCCGGAAGCGGCGCGACCTGCCGCTCCTTCCCCCACCGCTCTTGGGACTGCGGCGCCGAGCCCTCGCAGCAAGTCTTTTGCACCGTTTGGCGCACCATTGGCTTTCTGATGGCCGTCGCCCTCGTCGCCGAGATTGTCGCCCTCATTGGCTTTCTCGTCGTCCTCTGCGGCGGCCGCATGCGCCGCGACTTTGGCTGGCGCGTCCTTGTGCCCCTCGTCGAGGCTGTCGCGCTCCTACAGCTCGTGGCCATGGCCCTGGTGACGTACCTGCTCGACCACGATGATCGATTCTTGGTGCCCGGCTGGCACTTGGGCACGTCGTGGAAGCTGTGTACCGTGAGCTGGAGTCTGGCGGCGCTGAGCGGACTGGGCCTGGCACTGGCGGCGTATGTACTACCGCCCGAAGGCGGTTACGAGCTGCTGCTAAACCCCGGCGAGACTCCTTAATCTGGCTTTGCTTCGTGTTCTTTTCATTTTGTTGTTTTACCATATAGATACCATAATTCGGCGTTGCATATAATCTGGGCTTGCATTGTTTTCATAGGTTGAAATGTTTTCTTTTCTTTTCTGATGCACATAAGTAACAAAAAGTGCAAGATTAATTTACGATGCGGTACTACAGATATGGGCCAAAAAGCTTATCCGTCGATGTCAATACAAACGCCAGCCTTGCACCAAACCTGTCAAAAAGAACAGAGACAAATGCAAGTGCGTTAATGGCTTTATTTTATTTTTATTACGTTTCATGCTTTTTTTTTATGGATATACTATGGTATTCCAATGCGGCTAGTTGTTTTACTAAACAAAAACAAAAAAGCATAGACTTACTCCGACTTGTTTATTTCTCTCCCTCCCTTTGATATTGTTACAATCGCGAAAATATTTGACCATACTTACCGTCACATATGCAAGCCCACCCAGCGGCTTCATTGTTGTGCGTTTACATTCATTTAGCATTGTTCCTTTCACAATAAATGGGAGAGAAGCTATTTTTATGCAGGGCCACGAACGCCCTTTGTCTGAGGAAGAAAGGCGAAATGAAATGGAGCCTTTCCCAAAGAGCACACATAGTAAACAGAACAAAGACAATCGATGAAAAAAAAAAAATACATGGAAAGAAAGACATCATGAATCGACGAGCAGAAGGAAAGTTAAATGGAATCGAAGCCGTATAAATATGAATGACATCACTGCCTGTCTTTTGGGAACATCTGTTCACGTCATTATCTTCCTCAGCAACTCTTCCGGCACAAATTCTAACCTACTCATTTGTGAGTGCATTTGTTTCTTCACCAGTTTCGACTCAACCCATCTTGAATCGATACCATCGTCTACTTTTCTGCCATTCCCTTCGTCACTGTCACAATGGTCTTGAAAACAGCCACAGCACACAATTCTCAAATGTGCCAGACGTCCACGTGCAGGACCGTCACCATCAGCTTCCTTGTTGGTGCCGCGTTGCTGATTTGCGCGACAGTTCTCGTCACCTACTGCTGCAAGCGAGGCCAGCGCAAGGTCAAAAACAAGGTCAAGAGCGGTGTCATGGGTCTCTTTACGAGGTCAAACAAGACAACGGCGGAGGCTGTCGAGAGCGACGAAGAGCAGCTTCGGTCGCACCCGTTTGTGCCGCCCCCGGGTCCCGTCGAGCAGTCAACGTGGCCCCAAAAAACGAAGACTACACAATTCCAAACTCCGATCTACTACCAACAGCCGTACAGCCAGCCGTACGACGCACCTTACGAGATGCCATACTATCCGGAATATCAACAGCAAAAACAGCTACAGTGGCAGGTGCAGCAAGACGAGCAGAAGAACCAACAGAAACGCAGTATCAAGCAACACAGTCGCTTCGAGACGATCCCCGAAATGACTCCGGTCGAGAAACAGGCCCGTCTGACTCGGCTAGCTTCCACTGTTGCATCCTCCGTGTAGGTTGTTATTGACGATTTTTTTTGGGCGTGTTTTTTTGTTGGCCCTATGTTTTCCTTAAGCTTATGACTATTCTGTTATTATTCACTGTTTTGTACTTTAGTGTACCTTTGAGTACTTCAATGGTTGTGGGAACATGTGACACTGGCTAGCCTCGCGACATTTATGTCAGCCCCTTTTTGGCTCGCTTTTTTTATTTACAGTACGCTGCCTGGCATCACTTACTAACCAAACACTTACAGCCGTGTCCGCAGCTTCTTTTACCTTTGAGCTACCTACCATCTATTACTCTTCTAATCATTTCTTTCTACCCCGAGAAAATAATCTACAGTTGGGACACGTGAGACGACACTTTGATTTTCAGGAGTAAGCATCATCATGACTATGTATTTTGGTACTGTGTACCATGAAATTTTTTTTTGCTTCCCTTTCCATGGCACGTGTCTACTATCCAAATCGCATGATTGGGGCTCGCATTCTTCATTTTTTGCTTCTTTCTTTCATTCTTTTTTTTTGCCCTTCAGATACTTACTTTGTGCTGTGTCCTACCATCACCATCACCATCACCACTTTTGACGCCATTCTTCGTGTCCATCAACGTCTCAGGACTATATCTCTATATCAGTGATCCACACAAAAATTATTGCGATCATGGATAGCGCCTACGTCTGCTTCATCACCCTCCTTGTCCCAGTCACGTTATGCACGATTATTTTTGTCCGGCATTGGCGTCATAAACAATCACAAATGTCTGGGGAAGAACAACGGCAGGCCCTAGACGACCAGGCCAATTTTAATCGACGCCACCCATACTATGGCAATGCTCTGAGAACCCGGCCTGTTCAGCTTTCACCACGAGCGCCATCCCAACCGGCCCAACCCGCTCAACCAGGCCAGCCGGCCCAGCCGGCCGAAACAGCTCCACGGCCCGCTCTCCGGAGCCTCTCTCCGGCTCACCTTGAGCCAGATCATTCCGCAGAATACGGCATGTCCCCCGAACAGCATTCGCGGCTGCCGGCACCACCATACAGCGAGCTTCCTCCTTCCGACATGCCGGTCTTGCCGCAATATACGGCAAAGGGGGACCGATCGTCGGCAGAACCGATTGTCACGGGACAGGCGTCTAGTGCAAACTCTGCCGCCAGCCCGGCATCTGCGTCTGCGTCTGCTTTTGCGTCTGCGTCTGCATCTGCATCTACGTCGGAAGCCGAGGCTACGGGTAGTATGGCGCAGTTCTTGGTGCAACCGCCGCCGGCACATATTAGCGGGGGGCGACAGTAACCCGCGGTGAAAGGATACCGATTCGATAAATCCCTCTAAAACGAAACCGGGGAGGTAGACGTGGTGTATTATTTTTCATTTAAAGAAAATAAAAAGGACCAAAAATTGCGCAATGCAGCGTGATCTTAATTTCAAGCGTTATCTGTATCATGATAGAATTTAGAACAGAGAAAACGAAAAGTGCTATCTACCGAATCGTGTTTGACTTTCCCATCGCCGGCTGTGAGAGAATGAACTAAATGTAAACGAGGAAGAAAGAAGGGGAGATAAGGAAATGAAGAACAAAAAATAAACACACGGAGAGACGCTGAGACCCGGATAAAGTTTGCTTTCACGCCCTTGCTCAAACCACATGCCGGCCCTGCCTCCTTCCATGTGTGCGTCCTGCTTTGGACAAATCCAACAGTTGTACACATAACGCCTCAATTACATAGTCTAAGATGAAAGATAAAGGAAGAAAAAGAAACGAAAAGGATGTTGCGAGGAGGAGAGTGTGAGATGCGCAGCGAGGAAGACGAGATAAACTGATAGAGAATGGAAGGAGTAAAAATGAAGCTGGACCTAGAACGGACACCCGGAAAATGACAGTGAGGATGTCCGCACCGTGCAGTTCTCGTCGCATATCGCTAAGGAGAACAAAAACAGTCAATGCCAAAAGAGATATGTACAAAAGAACAAGAGAAACACCCGTGATTTGTGGCCGGCATCGACGGGCGCGAGAAGAACATGTAAGAAGGAAAATTGCACCAGGGCATCGAAAGCTTGATGGCCTTGCACCGGTCGGGTTCAAGGGTAGTACCGGCTCTCCATACTCAGCGACGTGGATTGCGCTACCAGGCTAGTCGAACAAGAGTAAAAGAGTGAGACGGTCGAGAAATCGTGACAGAAAACTGTAGTGCCGCCTCCTGTGGTCTTCACGAGTTGCGCTGTCCCCAAATTGGAGCACCCAAGGGCTTGCTGATACCCAAGCCGACGCCGATGGCGACGCCCACAACAAGAACGACGATCAACACCTTGACAATGAGCCGATTGCGCTTGCTAAGCCGCGACAGGCAGGAACACGACCGCTTCATCTTTTGCTCCTTGGCCTTCTTCCTCCAGTGACTCTGGCCGGGCCAGACTTGCGAGTCGCCGAGGCCGCGGCAGGCAATCGATCGACGGCCGGCGCCTCCATTGCTGGTGCCCTCGCTAGTGGTATGTGTGATCATGGCCTCGACGTCTGTGTCAAAGGGGTTCTGGTGGACCGATGTGGGTGTTGGCAGGCCCGAAGATTCGATCAGGCCTTCGGGCTTGCTTCCTGAGCTGAGCCGCCCGTTCTTTTCGTGCAGCTCCTGCGTCTGGTTTTCTGCCATCGTGCTGGTAGTAGCGATGACTGTGGCCGAGGCCAGGGAGGTTTGGGAGGGTTTCTCCATGACGTATTGTGTCGTTTCTATTGTGTGAAGCCGCTTCTCGTTGGCCGATGCCGTCTCTTCCTCTGTCAGAAAGGGCGAGGTGTTGGACGTGACCATTTTAATGTCGTTTCCTGTCGATTCGTCTGGTATTTTTTATGAATCTGTCTGTTCGTTGACGTTGCTCGTCTTAGTCTCCAAATAGTCGGACCTAGAGTGTAGCTCTACCTTGGTCTGGAGGCCTGCTCTTTCAGGAGACACAAATCACAGGACTTGTAAGAAAAGGACGAGGGCGATTGGCGTGGAGACGGAACAGGGTTTGGCGATGAAAATGGAGAGAGATACGAAAGGCAAAAAAATATCCCTTCAAATGAAAAAAAAAAGAGCTGGCGCAATCTCGTATGTTAGCAATTGTTTTTGCGTCTCCAAGACTTAAAATAAAAGATGGCAGCTGTGTACGTCGTAGATGGGGGCAGATCGAGGCTAGTGCCCGAGGTCTAAATTGGCATACTGTAGATCTCTTCACGCTCCCAGCCCTCTGTCATCTGCAATGCACATTGGATCGCGACAACTGAGACACTTTGGGAGCGTCGAGAACCGAGAAGGGCCAAAGATAGCCAAAGCCAGCTAACGAGAGCTTACCGCACCAAACGATTTGAAGAACAAAATGGAAGGAGAAAAAAAAAACCCAAAGCCAATGAGTAGAGAATGATGCACGCAGATGCAGAGTTGGAAGGTTGCATACCAATTGCTTCTTGATAGGTTCGCAACGATTCGCGTCAGATGAGTGCTAGCCAACCGGAGACAGCGCGAGGTCAAGAAGGTTGGAAGAAGGCAGAGGCATCCGATGTGTTGTTATTTCTCTGGAGATGCCTTACGATGCTGGTATGAGCTTCTGAGGTAATCGATAGGAGGACGAAAAAAAAACGTAGAGAGCAGAATAGAAGTGTAAAAAGAAGAGCCCGGAGAAAAACTGGAAAACAAGAAATCTTGGTTGTAGTTAATCTACTCTGTATTTCGTGTCAGGTCGTCGTTGCTTCCGTGTGCAATTCTTGTCGCTCAGCGAGGGCCCTGGCCCTTGATTGTCCGGTTTAGGAAAACAGGGTCTCAGTCCTTGACGGTGCCTTGGGGGGTGTTGCGAGTAATAAACCGAAGTCAACGGGAAAAAAAGAGAATAAAAAAGGGTAGATGCGAAGAATCAGAAAGAGACGAAGAAAAAGAGATCAAAAGTAGAGATCGAAGAAACAGTCGACAACAAGGACGACGAGGGACGACAAGAAAATGAACGAGAAAGAGCGACCTTGCTTGCAAGTAGAGAAAGAGGAAGGAGCGTAGAAAGAGGGGAAGGTACAAAGCTACTCTACGTCGTACGGACTAATTGAGGGCTGAGAGGAAGAAAAGGAAAGAGCATGAACAAGGATAGGAGGACCGTCCATGCGTTGAGCCACACCCTCATCGAGACTTGAATGAAAGATGCACTGCCGAAAAAGGAAACAAAGACTTGCAAAGGTTATCGAAAGAAACACGACGGGCGGAGTACAAGAGCTTGCGTGTGCACTGCCGGGAAATTGCCCTAATTGATACTTCCATACGACTGCAAAGGGCAGGAACGAAAGGGCAGGGGGGAACAGAACTCTCAATTCATTAAGCACAGGCATCAGTTACACGGATGCAAAGCACGCGAAATGATGTCGAACTACGATGTACGGCGACAGAGCACAAGCTCGCCACCAGATTCAACACTCCTGTGGACTACCGAAAGAATCACGCCAGCGAGGAAGGCGTATTGATTTCGGGAAAGATGCAAAGCACAAGAGAGATGAAGGTGGAGAGAGCTGGAGAGTCAAAAGCAGACGAACGTGTACGATAACACAAGGTGGCAAAAGGGGTGACAAAATGAGCGAGGGTATCGAGATAAAACATTAAAGGGCTGCGATATTGACTAGGCGGGCTAGTTTGCGGTTTCGGTACAAATGCGTGTACGAGTGCGATGTACCCTCTTCATTTAATTTGTGGCGGGAGGTACATCTGGGCGCACAAATGAAATGTACCCAGCCATCGCCAGCCAAAAACAGGTATCCGAATGACCTCCATACCAGAACAACGCTTCGCTCCGGCCAGTGCGACAGGTGACGTCGACAGTTTTATGATATACACAACGACCTGTATCGCACGCTCGTATCTTGTGCATCGCAGAGCATTACTTACTTTTTGCAGAATGCGAAGCCCATCTGGCTGCATGGACTTTGGGGTCCGTGGTCCTACGTGTGGTCCTGGATTTCTTGTAATTGGAGGGTGACGCGCCAGACAATGCGACGTGCGGGACAGGACAACAGGCTGGACAGACTGCGGCCCTTTTGTGACCTGTTTCTAGAGCCTGTTTGCCGGTTCTATTTGCAGACTCAAATGGTGTGGACGTCCGAGACATTGGGCAGGGACGAGAAAGAAAGACAAGGTCGAGAAAGTGAACGCGACAAGAGCGAGATTTCAAGGACTAGACCAGACCAACGTTCCACAGAGTATGATCACTTAAAACGCCATCTTTGCGCACGAGACAGAACCGTGGAGAAACGAATGTCGAGGAAAAGAACATCGAGAATATACAGCGGTTACGATGTGTTCAATGGTCAGAAGGAACACAAGAGGTTGGGTGAAAAGTGTGGGTGCTGCAGGTGCACGTCGGCTGGGGTATGTACAACTATTGCCCCTGTCTTTCTGTTCTGGCTTTGCATGCCAGGCTGCGGATGTGTGCGCTGTGATTGGCTGTTGTGACCAAGGTTTGGGGTGACGAGATCCATCTGCACTGGGCCGGCGCGACCAGGCCCAGAACAGCCCCTTCATTCTGTTCTTTAGCTGTCCCTGGCCTAGCGCAGCCGCTGGTGCGAACAGGGTTGGGTCAACTCGCTAGTGCCAAGCAAGGCACGGTCTGGCCACTTCACTCTCCTGAGTTTTCAGCAGGTGTGGGCAGCGACACTGACATTGGACGGCGGCCAGTAACATCGTCTTCTCGGTTTTTGGTTGCTTTTTTCCATTACTTTCTCTCCAAACCCTCGTTCAAGCGTGCACTCAACAGTTATGCATTATTGTCAGAACGCATAACTGTTTCTTTTTCTCCCCCTTTGACCTGCATTCTACGCCGAATGCAGACTGCATTGGGCTTTCACTGCAAGGAGGAATAAGAACCGACGTCGTGAAGAGTAGAAAAACACAAAACTGACAGGACTTCCAGTGACAATACGAAAATTGAATCAACGAAATAAAAGGGGCGAGGTATGTGCTCCGTACGTAGTACGCACACGGTGTTTATGACTAACAGTACCCCGTAGTGTTTTCGCCAATTCGCAAGCGGCGTGGTACTGGACGAAGGTCCACCGGTGTCTAATCTCCCCAATAACTATATCTCGAAAAGCGACTTTATCCATTTCTTCTTTGGTGGGTGTTCTTCCAAGATATGGACGAGCACAACCACGGACACAAGCTAGAGAGAAAGTTGGTTGGCCTAACGTTAAGCCATTTTTTCGCCACATCCTCTTTTCTCCTCTCTCCCTCTTCTCCTCTCTAACTTCAGTCGTCGAATGCTCTCAGTTGTGTCCAACCAGTCTGCCGATTCTATGTAATCCAATAAACCAAATGTCCCAAGAAGACCAAGAATCACAAGAAGCGACCAACAGCGCCTCATGTTGCGGGCCGTGCAGAGACAGAACATGGTTGAACCGTACTGGGTAGTAAGACATCGTCGTCGACTGTACGGCATACGGAGTGCGTACTACGGAGAACGTAGACTAGCATTGAACTAGTCACCACCGCCTGACAGTTTATCAGTATGGCGTTGAATGCCATTGCAAGGTCAGAACCTTTGCCCCCTCATCTATTTCGTGACATCTGAAAAGTAGTAAGATACAAGTCGATAAACAATCGTAGGTTGGCAAATTGAGCACAAGGCAAGCAGCACCTGACCACTCATGCACATTAACGTCTACGGAGCATATTTGTGCGACATACAAGGCGTTTTTGCTTTTCCCAGTTATTCTTCTTGGAAAGTCTCGTCGTTCTGGATAATCAACCATCTCGCCCGCACAGCAACATACCCCTGATGAGGCACAAATTTGTTGTTGATGTATGCCGGACGGAGTACAGACCGTAAGCTCTCAGTCCCAGAGTTATTCATATTGTACGTTTGAAATAGTTGACGGCTCGAATTACGCAGAGTGGCGGCGCAATAAGCCACTCGTGCTGCATTGCAACTATAATATTAAACATACGTGCTGTCCAGTAGGCTTGTATCCTCAAGGTGTGTGGTGAGACTTTGTGATCTGTCATGTACAGTCTCAGCTTCTCCATAGATTTCGTTTTGGTGAACTTTTTCTTGCCCCTTGGCAGCGCCATCTCATCATCCTCTTCTTCGCTTGCTATCGAAAACCTTCTGAAGGAACATGTCGTACAATGCATCTGAAGTGGATTATATTATATCTCAAGGTTCGGTCTCCTATCATCTGCTGCAGAACCAGCCGCTTCGGCCTCAGCCACCCCATTCTCATTTTCTTGTTTCAAGTCCTAATAATTTCTTTCTTTCGTCACGAGACAGCATCGGCAATAGACACAAAATAATATTTCACCTTCAGCATCCAGACGATTAAAAAGAGGAAATTGAAGGCCGAATTTTATTAAATAAAAAGACCATTAGACAGGTCAAAGGACCACAAGTATCCAAGCTTAAGATCTCCCACTATCAATCTACGAGTATTACTCCGTCCGTTCCCTGCACGTCTCCCGTGTGTGGTGTAAAGCAACTTTCCCTACGGGTAAATGAAAAAGGGAAGTTGCGAGAAGAAAAGAGGCAAACTTTCATTTGGTGTCGTCTACAGCTGAATTCTGCATGATGACGCATGAATGTTGAAGAAGTAAAAGACAAAGACTAAGAGTCTGTTATTCGGGGAATAAACCAGACGGCATTGATGTCATGGAGGGGAAATGGCTATATTTTTGTATACAGGACGGTTATATTTAAAAAAGAGATATATGCAATGAGAACACTGGAATACTTGTACTGCAATATGACTTCATCGGTAAGATTCGTAACCTCCACAATTGCAGATGAGGCTGACGATGAAGCTTGCCAGATGCTGTTTACAGTGCCGACAGCCTTGAACTGTGATTGGCGAACAGCGCTGATCGGCGCCAACAACAGCACCAAACACACCACCCGCAATCCAAATTGACAGCCCTGTCCAGTAGCCCCGCCCCGCCAAAGACGTCAATCAATGGTGCAGTCGGTGCTTCTATGTACGGAATCTACGTCAAGAATCAGACGCGGTGACAACCTCAAGTCTGCGTCCACGTCCACACACAGACCCACAATGGCGAGTATACCACGCCCTCAACGCCGATTGCTGACAACTGACTGACTTTTCAGAACAAGGACGGCTGCTACACGTCGGTGCACATGCACCACCCTCGCAACGCGGACCTCTTTGAAGACGTCTGCAAGGACCGCCTTCCCAACGACGACATCTTTGTCCCGCCCCAGCACCAGCCCATCAATCCCGAGGACGAGGACGATGTTGTGCCCGACCAGCATGCCGCTTTTGGCATCCAGCGCGCCACTCAGGCTGTGCGCGAGCCCGCTTGGAAGGACCTAGGGCTGTCGCAGTTGATGCGCCGCGGGCCGCGCGGCGCACGAGGAGGGGGTGGTGGAGGAGCCACCACTGACGGCAGCAATATGAATGCTACCGGCGGGAGTGGAGCTGGCAGCGGCGGCGCGTCTGGCCTCGGCAGCGCCACAAACAACTCGTATGGTTACTATGCCTACTACTATGGCTACAACGCCAACGGCATCGGGGCCGGCCTCACCGGTGCGGGCAGCGGCGGTGGCGGGTTTGTTGGTGACCCGGCTGCAAGTCCTGGCCCAGGGGGAGTGGTGCGTGGACAGTCTGGAGCTGGATCAAGGGCGTACCGTGGAATGCCGCGGTGAAAGCAACATGGGCAGAGAGGGGGAGACTGCAAAAATCGGCATTGATACTAAGACGATGGGCACGGCGTTAAGGTTATGGGCTTTGCGACAAACGGGACAAGAATTAGGTCTGGTTTTGGGCATAAAAAATTGCATTTTTTTAAGTTTCCATGGTAAAGAAGCAACAAAGGAGAAACGCCGAGATATATACGCCAAGCTGCCAGAAGGAAGAAAGAAGAAGAAACAGACGGATAAGACAAGGACATTACAGCGATCCGTCTGCAGTCAACACCCCTAGGGACCGTCCCAGAGGCTGCCACAGGAGCCGTTTCTAGCTCTTCCCCAGGTATGATTCCCGCTCGAGCACCAACGGCTCAAACTTGACAAGGAACACCGTCTTGCCGGGCCACATCTCGCCTTCCTCGGCGCGGCCGACTGTGTGCGCGGTCACGCGTGCTGGGAACCCGGCACCATCGCACACGCCCTCGACAATGCCAGCAACGTAGGCGGCACAGTTGAGCTGGCTCATCTCGCGCGGCACGCTAATGTACTGGTTGACGAGGGGCTCGTTGTCGATAATCATGTACTCTTCGGGCGTCTGTGGGTTGCTGCTCTTTTCGAGGCCATTGGCCTGACGGCCAAAGAGGTGTGTCCACACGTTGATCTTAACGAAATGGAGGAGAGCGATGATGGTTTGGGGGCGGACTTGGGAGCGTGGTGGTTCGCGGTAGAGAAGGAGATCGAGGAGCTTGACGCCAATAGGGTGGCCTTGGACGTTGAGTCTGGGGTTGTTAGCTGCAGAAGCCGAGCGTGGAGACAAAAGACGAGGGAGGCGAGGACAGAACGAGACGCGAGCGAAGCAGGGACTTAACACACCGTTTCTCTAGGTCCTGAATACCAGTGACACGGCGCTGGGCATAGCCGACCATCTCGGAAAAGAGGTAGGCAAACGCTGACTGGCTAAGCTCAGCGTTGCGCGTGCGGTTGAGCGGCCGGTGGTAGATGGTCTTACCGCTCGTCGGGTAGCGTAGGCCGCTCTGGGGCTGTTGGGGTGGTTGTTGATGCTGCGGTTGTGCTTGGTGCTGTGCCGGCGACTGTGACTGTGAGTACTGATGCTGGTGCTGGTGCTGGGGGTCTCGTATCGGCGCGGGCCCTTTGCCGACGCCGCCTATGCTGGACGACGCGAGGCTGGCCATGGTGGAGGTGAGGAGGAGACGGTAGAGGTACGGAGGGATTTGGAGGAGGCGTACGGGTCGGAGATGATCGATATCTGTCGCAGCACAAATCGTCGGCGGTAGGTTGAAGGATGGGTCGAGGTTGGACGTGACTTTGCGGTCGAACCAGCCAATTCGCTGGAGAGTTGGGGGGGATGGGGGATGTGGGGCCTCTCCTAAAGCCGCGCTTGGCTTGACCTCCACGAAATAGCCTTGACTTTAGTTTCACAGCCTCGTGTCAACAAAGGAACATGGCAGCCTCGATTTTTGAACGGAGTGGTAAAACAATAACAATGATTGTAATAATAAAATAGAGGTTTGAAGACTCTGCCTTAATGCAGAACTGTATCAAAGAATTACTAACTTATTAAATAATAAAGAGCGGTAATGCAGAATGCGAAAATATGACAGTAAGGACATGCGCTAGATCTACCATAAGTATGGTATGTATGGCCCTTGAAAAACACAACGAGTCCAGTTCTTGGGGCATTCTTTTTTCTCACGGTTCTGCTTCCTTTATTCTCTCCACGCCTGCTTTTCCTTCTCCTTACACCCATTATTCAGCCATTAAGCAGCAGTGGCAGCCGTTGTCTCCGCCGACGTCTCGTCTGCCACCTTCAGGTCGGCCACCTTAAGGTCCTCGACAGACGTCTCTGCCGTCTCAGGGGTCTCAGCCACTGGGGCCACAGCTGGTGTCTCCGCAATGGCGGCCGCAGGCGCCGCCGCAGCAACCGGCGCAACACCCTGCTCCAGCTTGCCTGCCAGGTAGTCCTCCAGCTCGCCAATCTGCTTGCCGCCCGCCTCCCAGCGCGCCAGCCGCGCCGCACGCCGCTCGGCCGCCATCTTTGTCAAGGCCGGCCAGTACACCTCGTGCTCGTAGTCAAACTCGAGCTTGCCGAGAAACTCGGTCCACAGCTGCTCCGACGGCACGTACTGGTTCATGTCCTCATTGAACTTGAGCTTCTCGCGCGTCAGCGGGTCAATAAAGGGCGTGATGAGCTTGAAGAAGCCCCAGACGACCCAGGGCACGTTGATGATGAGGGCACGGCCCAGGCGCTCGGGGTAGTGCGTCTGCAGAATGTGCAGCACCTCGCGGCCGGTGCTGATGCCGGGCGCCGTGTTGGACCGGCTCTTGCTCGTTTTGAAGTTGATGAGCAGCGCTAGCGTCTCTTGGCCAGCCGGCATCAAATCAATGACACGCTCAACCATGTACACCAAGTGCTGCACCTGGCGCGGCGACGGGTCCGTGTTCTGGCGGCCTGGGTTCAGGTAGTGGCAAACGCGACCCTGCTTGTCGTAGCCCAAAAGCACCTGCTTGCCCGTCTCGTTTTCGTGTGAGATTTGGTCCGCCGTGAGTCCCTCCACGCCGTACTCGCGACGCCACGTCAATGTTTCGTGCAAACGCTTGGCAGCATCCTTTTCGTGCCACTTGGTCGCCCGCAGGTACCGCAGCAGGCACTCCCGCGTCAGCCAGAACCGGTCCTCATCCGTCAGCGGACCCGACTTGTCTTCCTTGCTGTCTTTGGACGAGGCCACCGTCGTCCAGCTCTTCACCTGTTCGAGCAGCCACTCGTACTTCTTAGCCTGGGCGTCGGTCAACTCGGCACGCGGAAGCGGGACGCTGTCAGCCGTCGGAAAGGGAATGGGCAGCTTGAGCGGACCAGCAGAGGCCTGCTTCTCGCTGGCATCCGGCGCCGCAGCCGGTGTTTGTGTCTCAGGTGCGCTCATGTTGGGAGGTCGCTGGGCAAATCGGTTGTCGTCGTGGTCGACGCAATTTGTTGGGATTTCGGATCG
Organism: Sporothrix globosa; assembly: GCA_001630435.1. NCBI lineage: Eukaryota > Fungi > Ascomycota > Sordariomycetes > Ophiostomatales > Ophiostomataceae > Sporothrix > Sporothrix globosa. Next base: position 3,124,451 of record LVYW01000006.1, read on the forward strand.
AATGGGTGTGAATGGGTGTGAATGGGTAGAATAACAAACTGGATGACAAGATGAATAACTCTTTCCAAAACAAAGACAAGAGCAAAAAGATTGTTGAAATTGGGCAGGATCAATTCAGGATCAACAATATATCGAAGCCGTCGCATAGGGGAAGCCAGTCTGGTGGAGCTCGTCAGCTGGTAACTGCCCCGTATTCGTTTTCCCACGCTGTTGGTGTCGCTATCGCCATAGTAAATCGGAAAATAAAACAATTTTGATAAGGCTTATCGTTCCCTAGCCAGACCAAATAATGAGCCCCACAGGGGCTGGCGCGCAGGGCCCATCTGCAACGGCCACGTCAGGTTGAACACGTGACCGCCTCTGTGAAAGATATAAACAAAGTTTAATATTCAACATGTCGGCATAAGGAAATTGGGATCAAATGTAATTGTTCATATCTATCTGTAAAACAGAATTGTATAGTAGAATTGATCGATTTTCAGCGAAAACTGCCAAATAACTCGACATGTTCGTCAGACCGTTCCATAAGACTGCAAGACGGCCAGTTCTCTGGGCCGAGCCCCGGCGAAAACGTACCACAATATGACGGAAACTTGAAATCACCAGAGGAGGGCAGAGAGGCGTGCCATCCGGAGACCAAAACTAATGTCGGACTTGAAGAGGACCCGTGAGGCACTTATGCGCCAGTGATGTACATCATAGACGCTCACTGTTTATACCGATCTTAATTGGAAGGAAGCAGCTCAACGAGCCCAATGGCCCACTTATGCCAGTTCCCGGAATCCATCTCATTAACTCAAACACCGCGAGTCGAACAGCAAATCTCTGTGGTGGTTTGTATATTTACGTTTGAAAGTTTGCTTATGACTAGAGACAATTCCCTTACATTGGTCGCGTTCTCCAACAGTCATCCGAGGATGCAAGTCGGACGCCGATGGCGGCCGGACATGGACAGCGCTACCATTTTCTGCCTAACAAATAAGGCGTTGTCAGGCACGACATATATGTACCCCGGCTAGCGTCGCTTTAGCGTTCTTTTTCCATCCCACTGTCACTCCCTGGCCGAGTTCGGAATCTACTCTTACCAAGCACTCGTCACTGCCACCGCGCTCAGCAGGTGAAGTCGTTTTACGCCTAGCGAAGAAAAATATCGTTTCCCCGCGGAGGCACACGCAAGGATGATATTGCGACGTCCCTCGTTCTCTAGTGCCCAGGTTTTCAGCCAGTCCGAAGCGCTGTCTTTTTGTCTTACAGGTAGCTTATCTTTTATCTTATTTTTCGCTCCACTTGTCAACCTGCTCACAAATCAGCCTCCCACCAGAGGTCGACGTTTTCTGCATCCTCCATTTAACTTCGAATATTCGAATAACCCCCCGGTACCCTTCCATTCCCCGTCTGACATACGATTCTTCGACGTATACCTACTGGAGAATTTTGGCTTCACTGTGCGTCCAGCAGAGCCTACGACTTGTATTTCATGTGACTGTGCCACTCTTTTTCTCGCCACCGATATCTACGTTCGATTTCCGCACGCAAACACACGAAACACAAACGTCGCTTCGTTCTGTCGAAGCCTTTTTACCCTTCCTATATCAAACAACCACCGCCGACATGCCTGCCTTTCCGTTTGTGTCTATCGACGCCGACGATGACTCGGTCGATTTCGCCCGCTTCAAGTCAGGCGCCACCAAGAGCAATGGCACTGCATCCAAGCCGACTACCCGCACGCTGATCCTGGCTCCGCCTTCCATTGCCGCCCACGAGGAGAAGCTGCATGCTCTCTTCGCCTCCGATTATGACCGCGCCGCTTGCGACTTGCAGATGCTCGACCGCCTCGCCGCCGGCTTTGTACCCCTGGTCGCCAACACCTACGATACCGTGCTCGTCCTCACCGACGCCAATGGTGCCCAGCGTGCCGAGGCCGTGGGCCTGCTCAGCAGCCGGCCCGTCTTTGCGGCGCTCGTGCCCGCCATGAAGAACAATGCCCGTCTGCAGTTCCAGGACGGTGCGCGGCTGGACGGTGCCGGTGCGCGCGAGGCCATCTTGGCTGGCCTGATTGAGAAAGACGGCGTGTTTGAAAAGGTTGAGGAGGAAGAGGTTGTTGTCCCCCTGCGGCTGAAGAAGAAGACCCCCGCGGCCGCCGCGGCCCCTGTCGCAGCGGCTCCTGCTATCGTCAACGCCCAGGGCAAGCGGCCCGCTGTCACCCTGGATCTTGGCGAGTACAGTGACGGCGAGGAGCTGGTCGACGAGGACAGCCTGTTGACTGCCGAAGAGCGCAGCCGGCCCCCTCAACAGCGTAAGTCCTCCTCCCCCTTCCCTCTCACGTTATTGATAACGGCAAAATCAGTCTTGCTAACACTTTATTAGCACCCGCATGCAACATTGATGGCCAGAAGCGCCGAAAGCCCTGCAAGGATTGCACGTGCGGCCTCGCCGAGCGCCTTGAAGGGGAAGACCGTGACCGCCGCACCCAGGCCGACAGCGACCTCAAGAACGTCTTCAAGCTCAACTCCAACGACCTCAACGAGCTCGACTTTACCGTCCAGGGCAAGACCGGCTCTTGCAACAGCTGCTCGCTGGGCGACGCCTTCCGCTGCTCCACCTGCCCCTACATTGGCCTACCGGCCTTCAAGCCCGGCGAGGAGGTCAAGATTCTGAGCGGACTGGTGCAGCTGTAGAGTTTTCGCAGAGGGCACAACCTTGGCGTTTATGAAAGATTATATATCAACACCAACAACGACGACGACGACGATAACAACGGCATCGGACAGCATGAGACGTGAGATACGCCATGTCGAACATTGGGTTTTTTGGCCAGGATCAGAGCCAGGCGAACCAGGACTAGGACCAGGACCAGGCGCAGGGCGTTTCGATTTCTTTTTCTTCTATTTTGATGTTTTCTAGGACGTCATTCTTCATTTGCTTGTTTTCGTTTGTCACAGTATTCAAGCATTTTCGCAAGCGACTGCAAGCTGCAGACGCATGCTCAACCAGTTGGATTTTAAGAGGAGGTGCAAGAGCCTTATGGACAATGACTGCATTTAGTATATAGGGGCTGTTTCAACATTGAATTTAAAGTTTGATAATAAACATTGAATATGTCTCGAAGTTCCTCGTTCACATGCTCTTTCCTTGTGCTCAAAAATAGGTGTCCATCTTAATTGCCTAATTTGGATAGATGCGTCTTGGTCAAGGGAAGAGCGCCCCTCGCCAGCACTGCTACACAAAACTCGCTGAACAGGGGCCAGAGAGGGGCCTGCCAAAACCGCCAATTAACGACTTTCAGCACTTTACGCGTCGAGACGCGTCTTTCGCGGCAACCACGACTCTTGCAGCCTCCAAATACACTCTTCACACATTGCCCAATAACGACACCAACAACAGACGATTGACGACGACAAAAACGACGACGACAGCCGATAGAAGAGAAACTACACGCGGCTTCAATTGAGCGTACAATATTCCTATTTGGTTTTTTCCCCAGCTTCAGCACACCCACGACTTCAACCCCCTCAAGCACCCGCCATGGCTGACACCGTCGCCAGGCTCAATGAGCGCTTCGGCGCCGGCTACGACCAGCCCCTCGAGCCCGACATCGTTGTCCAGCTCCAGTCGATCATGAACATGCACGCCCTGCCCGTCCAGGAGCTCTTCTACAAGTGGGAGGCCTACTGCATCCGCATGGACCTGCCGCTCGACCAGGCCGCCCTCACCATGGAGCGACTGCGCGCCTTCAAGCAGAACCTGCAAGACGCGCTCGAGCGGCGGAACCAGGAGCAGCAGAGCATGCCGCAAGTGTCATCACACGCAAAGAAGATCAAGACAGAACGCATGGCGGCGACGCCGCGGCGAAACGCAGCCAACAAGGGCGGCGATGTCTATGGGCTGCTGGACGGTATGGGTATTGCGGCGCCGAGCACGCCGGGGTCGAACGGCACCTTTGTCTCCAAAACGGGTTCGACGGGCAAACGGATCGGTATTGCCGGCGTGACACCAAACGCAAAGACACCCTCGAAGCTCGAGGACCAGCTCAACTCGCTCAGCGGCGGTGCTCTCACCCCCGCCTCGCCCTTTGCCGACAGGCCCAACGCCGGTGAAGTCATTGAGGTGCTCAACCAGCACCTGCCGGCGTCTACACCGCCCATTGTTCCGTATGCCACGTCGCGTATTAAGCTGACAGCGGCCTCGGACCAGAAGAAGCTGGGGTACAAGCCGCTGGCCATGAAGTTGTCTGAGGCGTCCGAAATTCTGGACGACCGCATCGATGAGTTCACGACACTGGTCATGGATCATCACAAGGTTGATTACGAGGCCTTTGGCAGCGCAGCCAGCCAAAGCACGTCAGAGATTGTGGCCGTCGGCCGCATCGCGTCGGACGCTGCCGAGGGCAAGCTGAACGCGGCGTCTGTGGTTCTCGAGACGTCACGGCGCATGGGCGGTGGCCTGCGCGTACCACTCGACCTGACCCGCTTCCGGAGTGGCACAGGCGGCTTCCAGTTTTTCCCGGGCCAGATTGTGGCTCTGCGCGGCACCAACTCGTCCGGCGCGGCGTTCTCTGTCAGCCAGATCCTGGACATACCGCTTCTGCCCAATGCGGCCTCGACACATGCGACACTGGCGGCCCACAGAGACCGCATGCGTGGCGGCGACAGTGCAGACAACGATATGATGGATGTGGACGGCAATGATAGTGAGGCCAAGACGGGTCCTGCTCCGCTCAACATCATGTTCGCCTCGGGCCCGTACACCGCCGACGACAACCTCGACTTTGAGCCGCTACACACGCTCGTCAGCAAGGCCAGCGACACGTCTGTCGATGCTGTCGTGCTGGCCGGCCCGTTTCTCGATGCCGATCACCCGCTGATTGCGACGGGCGACTTTGATCTACCGGACGACGCCGTCGTCGACCCGGACACCGCCACGCTCACGACCGTGTTCCGCTACCTGATTGCACCGGCGCTGCAGCGGCTCGCGGCAGCCAACCCGTCCGTCACGATCCTGCTGGTGCCGTCGGTCCGTGACGTCATTGACAAGCACGTGTCGTGGCCGCAGGACGCGTTCCCGCGCCGCGAGCTGGGCCTGCCAAAAGCCGCTCGCATTGTCGGCAACCCCATGACGCTGTCCATGAACGAGATGGTGGTGGGCGTCTCGTCGCAAGACATCCTCTACGAGCTGCGCCAAGAAGAGGTCACGGGCGGCCGGGTCGCCGATGCCAACGCCGTTTCGCGCGCGTGCCGCTACTTGCTCGAGCAGCGCCACTATTTCCCGCTGTTCCCGCCCGTCGATCGCCGGCGGCTGCCCAAGACGGGCGTCGACGAGGGCCGGGGTTTGGCTACGGGACCCATGCTGGACACGAGCTACCTCAAGCTGGGCGAGATGGTCAATGTACGGCCGGACGTACTGATTGTGCCGAGCACGCTGCCGCCGTTTGCCAAGGTGGTGGAGAGTGTGCTGATGATCAACCCGGGATACCTGTCGCGGCGGCGGGGTGCCGGCACGTATGCACGGATGACGCTGTATGCACCGGATGATAATAGTGCAAGTGCGGACGGCGAGGCCACTATGGTTGGCCACAAGATCTTTGATCGGGCCCGGGTAGAGATAACAAAGATTTAGGGAGTGGACGGCGGGTTAATGGTAATGAAGTGTGGACAAGACGTGATATGGCAATTTTTTTTGGCTGTTTTTGTATCATGGGATAAGAAAAGATACTCTGAGAAATGGAGCATTGCGTACACTCTGGAAAGGTGGATTGGTCAAAGTCAAGAATCACATGCAAATGTGAACGTACACGGGTGTTCATATATCGTGATTCGTACTATTTCGAGTATCGCCCGACTAAGGCTTTATGCCATCGCATGCTATATACAAAAAGGATGGGTCCGAAATAATATGGTACGGAAATAAAATAATAGTAACAAGAAAACACTAATATCCCGGAAGTTCAACACCATCATAGCCCTTAAAGTCGTCACAGTTGAGGTAGTTGTTCTCAATGAAAGGCGTGGCCACCTGCCAGCCGTGGACATTGCCACCCCAGGTATGCATGCCGTTGAGCGGCGCAAAATTGGCCGACGTGATCGACCCCCGGACGGGATGCGCTGCCAGGTTCGCGTCGCCTGTTCCGAAAAAGTGAGCCGCGTTAAACAGTCGGATCTGGTTGTCGCAGGCCGTGCCGTTGGCAAAACTAGGCTGGTTCGTCATATTGCGGAACAGATCCAGCGGGAGCGCCGGCGGGTTAAAGTATGTGTGGTAAAAGGAGAGGCGGATGGACGTGTTGTTGCGAGCGTACGCCTTGAAGTTGGTGGTGCCGCCGTACTGCCCTAGCCACCGGTAGGCATCGCACGGCGGGTCGAACGTTTCGCTCGGGGACACAAGAGTGCCGTACGCACGGGATCCTTCAACCGCATCGGCGTTGCTGGCCGTGATGATCTGGTGCGGCACCCAGCGGAACGAGGTGTGGTTGTCCCCGAGGCGGTCGACAAAGGGAAACTCGTAGCCGGCACGCTGGAAATCGGAAATGGACAGCTTGTAGGCTGCCATTTGGATATCGTGGTCGAGACCAGCCTGGACCATCAGCGGGTAGTGGTCTGGTGGAAACACCTCCTCCGACACCCCCAGGGCAGCAAACAGGGCCTGATAGACGTGCACGAGGATGGGCCACTGGGGTGGGATAAGGGTGCGGGCAAAACTAAGAGGAATGGGAATCACGGCAAGTGTGACGTTGAGAAGGCCAGTGGCGTTGTATGGATAAATGTTGGCGATTGGGTTTGGTTGATCCAACGGCGTACATGCTGGGGGTGACGCGGAAAGGGATACAGCGGCCACGAGGGCGACAATCAGTGCCAACAAAGCAAGGAGGATGCGGAATGCACCCATTGAAAGGGGCAGTGAGGAGGACATGGAGTCAGGTTTTGTCTTCGTGTGATTAGTGTTTGGTTGAGATGCAATGCCGGATGAAGCGTCACTGTGAGTTGGTATTGGGATTTCGTCTGCTGCAGTAGAAGCAGTGCTCGAGCTCTGGTCAGCGGGCACTGGCGGCATGGTGATGGTGGAGAGTACAAAGGCTCAATTTATGTGGTCTGCTGCCTTTTATGAGTTGTACTGTCTGCTGTCTGTGTCTCTATTTTCCGAGAACCGGAGAACAGAAGTGGACGGTGGGACAGTTCGACACGGAATCTGAAGGATCGCGTGCAGGGTAACCGAACATAAGGCGTTGGGGTCGAAGCACGATGTATGATTGAGTGAAAAAGAACGGTTATCAAAACAATGCAATGCGACGGTAATATTATAACGCCGAGTGGGATGCACGGTTCAGAGGGTAAGATGAAAATGCACAACGTTGAACGGTTCGGTAAGAGTTGCTGGTATGTGGTCTGCGGCAGGTTGGAAGCCGTGGTCCTATTCTGACAGAGACATTGCAGAGAGCAGAAGGGGAGGCGACGAGATGTTGTGATCGTAGACAAAACATAAGGAAGGGCAGGAGAGAAAGGAGGTTGGAGACAAGATCGAAAAGGAAGGAAGTCAAGCTCGAGGCAGTCACGAGCGGGTGTAGCTAGTCAACGACGATCTTGGAAGGAGCAGTCATATGGAGGTACCACTTTCCGATTCGTCTTCGTCTCCTCAACAAACAGTCAACAACACTGCGTGAAGCTGCTATGAGGTTAGGTGTGACGTGTAAGACGACGTGGATGGGTCGTGTTCTGTTCCATTCTCCTCTGCGGAACGTGGGTCTGATAGGCACGGGAAGAAAACTGGAATAAAAATAAAGATGAAATAAAAGAGGAAAATATTGAAATGTTTCGTTTCAAGAACGGCTGCACAGCGATCCGAACAGGGTACCAATAAAAGGATCGGACAGATGTAGGCAAGCAACTAGAAGATTTAGAGAAAAAGAAACGGCAAAGAAAAGCAATGTTTGCTTCAACCAATCCTGTCTACCAGAAATGCTCCTTGTCGGCGCTTCCTTGAGTGTTCGTTTTTGTTTGTAGTACTTTTGGTGGGGCGGCTCAAGAGCCGGAAGCTGGGCTTCCCGGCCTTAGGGCGGCAGGAAAGAGGGGCCTAACGACAGGGGGCGGTTGGAACTGGACCGGAAGGACCACCAGATGTTCCCCAATCAATTCAAAAGTTGCCTTGCAAGTTGCAAACTTGCAAACGTTTGCTTTGTGGCATTTTTCTTTTCGATGGTTTATTCTAGTGAGGTTCTATTGCGACTGAAGTTTTTGCTTAATTCTTCGGAACAATACGAAGGATTGTTTATTTATTTATGTTTCTATTTTCAAAACCGTCCACGGTTTTGCAGAGTTGCTCGAATGTCAAGCCAAGTCTCAATGTGGATGACACTTATGTCTATGTTGTAATGCCATGTCCTTTGCTTCTTGTTAGTGCGGCTCGTCTTGTCTTCAATTCCTGCTTTGGGACTCGTCCCAACCTGCAGGTCTGGCCGGAAACTATACGATCCGGCATTAGCAGATCAGAACAGTGAGATGAAGAAGCAAGCATTTCCTCCTATCACGGATGTAAATGAGAATGGAAACCAAAGAACGCCGGCGGACAATGGTTTTGTTTTTTGATAATCCCATCCAGTCTTTTTTTGCAAAATGCAACACGTATTATTCATAATATTATTCTGTACTATTTTTAGTATCCATCTCTATCTTTTGATACATAATATACAGTGTGGTATATTTGCTATTATTTTCTGGCTCCCCTCCACAATCGCAGGCCATCATTCATGAAATGATTACGCTTCGTGTGCTTAAACCCTGGTTGTCAGGTCCCCGCCATGGACGCTGGCACCGCCTGTCCACTGCAGCTTGGCCGGTACTTTAGGCTGGATCACAGGCATCCACACCGTGTCGTAGAGGCTCGGTCCGCCATCGGACGCCTTGCTGCCGGGTTCGAGGCTGCCAAACGTCTTGGAGTCGGCGCAGCAGGGGCTCGCCGTGCCCCAGATCGGACCTGCAGCCCAGGCAGTCCAACCAATGTACTCGTCGTTGGCGGCCATGTAGTCGAGCATGGCGCTGAGCATGTCGGCGCAGCCGGTGGCGTTGGACGCGCCAAACTCGGTGATGAACGCCTTGAGGTTGTTCTCGCGCAGCCAGGCGGTGGCGCTGGCTAGGTTGGTGGCTGCGTCGGCAGTGCAGGCAGCGTGGGTGCCGCTGTAATCGACGTCCAAGTACTCGTGGATGTCGATGGCGGTGTTGTTGTTGGGGTCCTGTAGCTTGTTGAGCCACTGGGACGAGGCCTCGGCGCCGCCCTGGGTCCAGGAGTGGCCGCCGGTCCAGGAGTTGCCGGGGGCCAGGATCAGGTTGGACGTGGCGCCGCTGGCGCGAATGGCGGTGATGGCCGCCTGGTTGTTGGCGAGCACGAGCTCGGAGGCCATGTCGTGGGGCTCGTTCATGAGGCCGAACATGACGCGGGAGTTGTTCTTGAAACGGCCGGCGAGCTCGCCCCAGAAAGCGCCAAACTGGGCAGTAGTGGCGGCCGTCGGGTCGGAGCTGTTTCCAATGACGCTGCCGGACATGGGCTGCTGCGACGGGTTGTTGTAGCGCATGTAGTTGTGAGGGTCTAGGATGGCGTACGCTTTCTTGGTCACCGTGATGTAGTCAATGGCCTCCTTGTAGAGCGAGAAGTGCGTCTCGTTGAACGTGGCGCCGAGACCCGTGGTCAGCGGACACATGCGCTCGAGCAAAAACGCCACGCGAAACAGATTGACTTTGTTCTGATCGACGTGCGTGTCGACGGCCGACCTGCTGATGAACTGGTAGTCGACACCGAAGCGGCCGGGCAGACCAGCACCAGGCGTCGACGTCGCGCTCCAGACACCAAACTCTCCGCCAGACTCGGCGACGCCAGCATAGTAGATGGTGGCGGCGGCCTGGCCCGTCAGGGCGCCCAGAGCAGACAGAACAGTAACGGACTTCATGATGAGGATGTGGGGGAGGCAGTGAAGGCCGTTGTCGAGGATGGACAACATCCAGGCAAAGGAGACATCGTAAAGCCGACTATTATATAATGTCCTCGCCGGTGTAGGACACGACGGCAGTGACAACGGTGCGCGTTCCGGAGGAATAATCGAATTGGTGGAATCCAGGTAGTCTTGTCGTTCCTGAATATGGTTGTGGAGATTGTCCAGGGAATTCGTCCTGAATATCGTGCCGTCCTTCTCCAATTTTGCAATTAGCCAGCCCCAGCACAGCGGCCCGGATGGCGCATCTGCATCCAAAACGGGTTGACTGATGCGAATGTAACGGTTGGAACCCGGCCCGGCTATCTGGGCGGACTTGGTCCCTCCGCCATACAATCGAGACTGGCCTTGGCCTGGACCTATTTACGACCTGTTTCACGACCTTGGCCCCTGTCTCGTGGAGCACTCCGCACTCATAGCTGGCCGCCCACCAACCAGACAATCCACATGGCTAGACGCACGTGCAGTCTGACCCGCCGTTCTGGCTTTGCAAAGTCGTCGCGCGTCACAATAGATGCGTGCGTCTGCAGCCAGGCCTGCTCGTCGGCTAGACGGTGCTGCAGAGCAGCATTTCGCGTGACAATGAGCGCATTGGCCTCGAGATCAAGGCCGTAACTGCGTTTTGTGTAGTTAGAGCTGCCAATGACAGAAAGTGTGGAGAGGGGGACATTCTCACTGGCCTGCGAAGGATTGAGAGTCACCCACAGTCCCTTGGCGTGGTAGGTCCAGCCGCCCGGCACGCCAACAGTGCCGCGCCGCCATTCCTTGAGCATGATGGCGTCGCCGCGGTGCTGTGCCTGGACGGCGCGCAGAAACCGGTGGGCAAGGAACGTGTAGGCGTCTGGAAGCAGCGACGAAACACCGGCCGATCCATAAAAGCCGTTGGCCTGTGGCGCGGCCGTGATGACGGTGTTGTTGGCCTGAGAGGATGTGGCGAGCAGGAGTTTGGTAAGCGACGGTGCCGGGTTGAAATACCCCGCCGTAAACGTCCACGAGGAGGCCGTGGCATACTGGGGAGCAGCGAGTGTCTTCAGGATGTGCGTCAAGGCAGGCTGTTCGGTCGAGCTGTCCGGCTTGAGCAACTGTGTCATTTGCGCGAGGACATAGACGGTGGTGTCGGGTGGGTCAAGCTTCTCTTTTTCGCCCGCTTCAACGCCGCCTGTGAGCAGCGGACTCATCGTGTTTTCTGTGACCGGCTGCAACAGCCCCTTCAGGACACCCGTGGCTTGCGTCACAAACGCCGTGGGCGCCTCTAACGGCGACGGTGCCGCGTTACTCGCCGGCCAGACCATGTTGAAACCCTCCTCCTTGGCCTGCGTCGGCTCGATCCGGAAACTGACAGAGGCCACGCCCCGCTGAAGTTTCCAGTACGCGTCCGTCAACTCGGCCGAGGAAAACACGTGGTAGCGGTCCTGGCGGTTCGTAAAGTAGTCGTTGGACAGGTTCGCACCGGACAGCAGAATACTGTCGTCTACGCCGTACAACTTCATGTGCTGCAGGCCCCAGCCCTCATTGATACGACGCGGAATGTACTTTTTCCGCAAACCCGTGAGGTTCGGCGTGTGGTACATGCGAATGTCGACACGCTCGGGCCCAAACTCGGCCACGAGCGGTGCCAGCAGCGATGCCGACGACGGCCGTGGGCTCTCGCGGGTGCCTCGCAATGCGTCCGTCAGGATGTGCAGTGTCAGGTCCGGGTTGGCACGCATGGCGCTCTGCAGCGTGGCCACGAGGTCGCGCTCCGATGTGCCAATGTAGAGCGTAGATAGAAAAATGCGCCGCTTGGCACCCAGAATCATAGTCTTGAGGGTCTCGTAAAACTCGGCTGGTGTCTCAATGACGCGGACTTGCGAGCCATGCATATCCACACGGGGTGCCATTCGGTCGAGCTCGGCCACCAGGGGGGCGAGAAGGAGAGCAGCAGTGGCTGCAGTACCGGCCGCAGCTGTGGATGCGACGCTGGCCACCATCGACGGCCGCAGCGGTGCCTCGGCGGCAACAGTCGTGGTCGATGTGGACATGCGACGACAGCATCGGGACCAAGACCGGGCTACCCATTGTGTTTTTGACCGCACAGAGCATGACAAGGAGGTCGAGTAGCGTTCACACTGCCGAGACGGTCGGGTTGGAGCTTGCCTTGCTCGAGGCTTTTGCAGCTCGTGGAGCTGTATCCGGGGTCGAAGAAGAGGTAGAGAAGGCGGGGCGTGTGCTGAGCACCGCGCCGCACCCCGGACTATCATATCGGTAGTTTTGGAGAGGAGGCGAGGTGAGGCACAATTGAAGGAAAGAATACACCCAGACGTACCACCGTATGGTTGTTGATTCCGTCTGTTGTTTTTCTTAGCTTTGAATTCTGGTAAAGTCAGACTAGTTCCGTCATGTTCAATGTCCATTTTTGGTGGTGAGCAAACCAAGCTCTGTGATTGGTCACACCGCACCCCATCGCGGCAATGGGGAAGGGACCCACCAGCATCGCCAAACCGAAAAGCGGGAAAGATTTCGAGGCATCATCAATTCGCTCGTCAGTTCCACGCTCGACGACCACGACGGCGACGACGACGGCCACAACGATTCGCTAGCGACGACTTGTTCTATAGAAAGACTATCGCGCATCCATACACATACCATGTCGACCATTTCGCGGACGCTCGGCTACTTGCGCCGGATCGGTATCAAGGTGAGTCGACGACGACCACACGACAACACGACGGCTTCGACGACGGCCGCCCGCCTCTTCATAGTGCACTGCTGACATCTTTTCTTCAATCTAGGAATACTGGCACCAATTGAACGTATGTTGCGCGCGGCGCCTCCCCATTGATGATTGACCGGCTCGACATAGGACTCTCGGACTTCGAACGTCCCGGCTAACTGCCGCCTTCTCTGCATCTAGTACATTGGTGCGTCCCAGATCTTCCTTGTCTCTACTGACCGGTCTACTGGCCGATTGCGACTACTATACTGACTCTACCCTCCCTAGGTGATACCAAGGCCGGCACCCTCATCGGCGTCGACAAGTACGGCAACAAGTTCTTTGAGAACAGGGAAGAAGAGCTGCCGCGTATGTTCTCCGTCCAAGTCTATACCGTCTTCTGCGAGTCATACTGACCACTGACGCCGCTAGTCCGTACCCGCTGGGTGGACTACAAGAACAAGGACTACGACGCGTAAGTTGTCTCCGTGATGTACCTGATTTGCTTGGGTTGCCTGTGGTTTGCGGCGCATCGCTACGTTCTCCTTCCTGTCCGCTCACTCGCTGACGCTCGCTCGTTTGTTCCCTGCAGCTCCCAAGTCGAGCCTCTATGGCACGCCTGGCTCGCGTACACCGTCGACACCCCGCCGCAAAACGACTCTCTCATGGCCACGTCCAACGCTCGCGCTTGGGCCGTGCCCGAGCACCGCGCCAACTTTACCGGCACCCGCAGCGCCTTTAAGACCTACAGCACCACCAAGCCCAAGATCAACACCTGGGAGCCCGTTGCAGCGCCGCGGCAATAGGCGGAGGGAGAATGTGGGCGAGAGAATGGGTCGCACGGGACGGTCAAGACGGACGCGTCTCTGTATATATTTAAGATGACTTGCATAGAGTGAAGAGTGACAAGAGTTTTAGGCGTCATAACCTCTGAAATGAATAAAAACACGTTAAAACTGTCACAAAAAGATACAAAGAGGAGACATCGTGATGGCGATTGGTATGTTGTTCTATGTGGCGGGTTGAAAGTATAAACGAAAGGAAGGAACGATAAGACAAGGCGAATGCACCCTCTCCTCGACCAGGATCAGGAGACACTCTTCATTTCAAAGGGAACCTGCTGTTGCCCTACTTTGAACCGAATATACGATTGATACTGAGTATCGCTGCTATTTACAAAGACAAACAAGAAGACACAAGTGAAATCAACCAACTCATTCCTCCAACGTCTGCAAGCCACCTATAAGCCATGCAGTGTTCGACGTAGATATCCATGAAAACGGTAAACGACAGAGGAAATAGCAAAACCATGGCAACACAAGACAAGATATAACAGTAAAAGACGATCAACGAAAGCATCAACATGAAAACAAATCACAGCACATCCAGACTCTAGCATCCCTGCACGACGCAAAGACGAATATCGTCTACAGGGCGGTCTATGACTCTTGTAGCTCTTGTAGCGGTCTAGTCTAGCAGTCTCAGTCTACTTGCTCTCAATGGCGGATTTGATAGCTGCAAAAACGTTAGTCAAGATCCAACACAACCACTTATACGGGAGAGGGTTATTTCTTACCATCACATGTCACCTTGGCATCGCCAAAGAGCATCCGCGTGCCCGGCATGTAGAACATCGGATTCGGCACGTCTGCGTAGCCGCTCGCCAGGCCACGCTTCATCACAATCACCTGCTTGCTCTTCCAGGCGTGCAGCACCGGCATGCCCGCAATCGGGCTGCCGGGCTCCAGCGCAATCGGGTTGACCGTGTCGTTGGCGCCAATCACCAGCGTCAGGTCCGTGTCGTTGAAGTCATCATTGATTTCGTCCATCTCCAGCACGATGTCGTACGGCACCGACGCTTCGGCCAGAAGCACGTTGCACTGGCCCGGCATGCGGCCGGCCACCGGGTGGATGGCGAAGCGCACCTGCACACCCTTGGACCGAAGCATCTGCGTAATCTCGGCGATTGCGTACTGCGCCTTAGCAACAGCCATGCCGTAGCCCACCACGATAATGACGGACTCGGCATTCACCAAACTCTCGGCCGTCTCTTCGACGTTGGTCTGGACCACTGTGCCTTCAATCTTTTTCTGCTCGCCGTCGGCAGCGGGTGCGACCGTGCCAATGCCACCAAAGAGCACATTCGTCAGTGATCGGTTCATGGCTACGCACATTATGTACGATAGAATGGAACCCGATACACCAATTAATGCACCCACGGTGGTGAGCAGTGGATTGTCCAACATGAATCCCTCGGCCACGAGTGCGAAACCACTATAGGCATTCAGCACTGTTATGACAACGGGCATATCGGCACCGCCAATGGCGGCTGTGGTTGTGTATCCCTTTAGGAACGACATGGCCGTGTTGGCCGCGAGTGCGCCCGCAGCAATAGTTGGCGAACCGGGGGCCATGGCCAGGAACGCGCCCATTGTGGCAACATTACCGGCGAGCAGACCCGAGTTGATGAGATGACGGCCTGGCAGTATCAGCGGCCGCGACGAGGCACGGCCCGATAGCTTCATAAAGGCGACAATGGAGCCCGTGAATGTAACGCCGCCAATGAGCACACCCAGGTAGGCCGTGACGAGGTGCAGAGTGCTGGCGTGGCTGACATCGGCCATGACACTGCCGATGCTGGTGAGGACGGCAGCCAGACCGACGACGGAATGCAGGGCAGCGACGGTCTGAGGAAGATCCGTGGGCGTGATCCGGCGACCAATCAGGAGACCAGCAAGACCACCAACGACGGCCAGACCAGCGAACTGGGTGAGCACATCTGGGGTGAAGCCGACGGCCAGCAGCGAAGCAATAACACCTGAGCCGACACCGAGGATACCAAGAATATTACCCATGCGGGCGGTGGTCTGGGACGCAAGAGAAGAGATGGAACCAATGCAGAGCAGCGAGCTGACAAGGTAGCCAGCCTGGACGAGACCTGCAGCACCCGTTGATGCGGCAGCAATGAAACCACCCGTGAAGAGAGTGGCGGGGATGCCGTACAACCAAGGATACTCTGGCGGATCAGTGGGACGCTTGAACATGTCGAGCATACGCTTGGTGATGACAAAGCCACCAGAGATGTTGACGAAAGCCAGCAGAACAGACGCGGCACCGAACATTTGCGGGATGGTCTCAGGCAGGTAGCCACCGCCGAGGATGAAGAAACCACCTACACCAACCATACCAGAGATTGCATTGGTGACGCTCATGAGGGGCGAGTGCAGCGCGGGCTGAACACCCCAAACAATACGGTAACCGATAAGCGAGGCCAGACCGAAAATGAAGGCGTTGCTCATAAACAACGGGCCAGTCATCTTACCGAGCGCGAGCGCACCGGTCATACCACCGGTCACGAGACTGACTTCACGCGAGACCTTCTGGAAGGGCGTCAGGGCAACGACCTCCTCCACAACGGCCTCCTTAGGCTTGGCGGGCGGTGGTGGCGGCGCAGGGCGCGGGGCCGTGGGGACAATCTCGCCGTTCTGCGTGACAATTGACCCTCGGACGACCTCGTCGGCAAAGTCGACGCCGTATTCTTTCTCCACAGGAGCCATGGACAGTAGGAATTTGGTAACGTTGTTTGAGTACAATGTGGAGGACTGGGTAGGCAGGCGCGAGGGCATGTCAGTGTAACCGATAATGGTGATGCCCTTGTACGTGGCCAGCTGGCCCGGTACAGTCTGTTCGCAGTTTCCGCCAGCTTCCGCAGCCAGATCGACAATCACGGAGCCGGGCTTCATGTTGTCAATAACGTAGGTAGGGAGCAGCTTGGGTGCAGGCTTGCCGGGAATCAGGGCCGTGGTAATGATAATGTCAACGTCCTTGGCCTGCTCGGAAAACAGCTTCATCTCGGCATCGTGAAACGCCTTGGACATCTCCTTGGCGTAGCCGCCAGCACCGGAACCATCCTCCTCAACACCCTCGACCTCGATGAACTCAGCGCCAAGAGACTGGACCTGTTCGCGGGTAGCGGGCCGGGTGTCAAAACCGCGTACAATGGCGCCCATGCGGCGGGCCGTGACAATGGCACTCAGACCAGCCACACCAGCACCAATAACGAGAACCTTGCTAGGCGGGATCTTGCCGGCAGCGGTAGTCTGGCCAGTCAGGAACCGGCCAAAGTGGTTGGACGCTTCGAGGACGGCCTTGTAGCCGGCAATGTTGGCCATGGAACTAAGAGCATCAAAGACCTGGGCGCGAGAGATACGGGGGATCATGTCCATGGCGAAGCTAGTGACCTTGCGGGCAGCCAAAAGGTCGACGAGCTCCTTGTTCTGGACGGGTTGAATAAACGAGATGAGGGTCTGGCCGGCGCGAGCATTGCCAACCTCGGCCAGCGTCGGACCGCGGACTTTGAGTACAATGTCGGCCTCCTTCCAGATGGCAGCAGCGCTGTCCACAATGGTGGCACCGGCCTGCTCGTACGTAGCATCGAGGAAGCCAGCCTCGGCGCCGGCGCCGCGCTCAACAATGATGCGCCCGTAGCCCTTCTTGAGGAGAAGAGTGACATTCTGAGGCGTCAGGGCCACACGGCGCTCGTTGGGGAAGATCTCACGAGGCGCGCCTACAGTGAGCTTGGCGTATGGCGTGGTCGGCGGGAGAACCTTAGTAGAGAACGCAGCGGTAGACTGGACGGTGGAAGACGGCTGGGAAGGCGCTGGGCCAGAGAGAACCGAGGCGTGGCGCACGAGCTGTAGTGACTTGGCGGCGTGGCGGGGCAGCACGGTCAGGGCGAGTGAGGACGACGAGGACGAGGCTGACACCGTCGATGCCGCAGTGCGACGGGAATGGCCGGGCGAGTTGTGCCATTTGCGTGTGGGCGCATTGTCTGAGATGCGAGTCAGCTCATGTGCAACTTGACGGCCCAACAACTCTCGGAACTGTTGTACTGCGTGCTGCAAGGCAGGACTTACCACAAACACGACGCACGCAGTGACGGGATAGCCGCTCAACAGGAGCCGGCAGCGGGATGGCCGTGTGGGCCACGGCCGGGCGCACAAGCAAGGACCACGAAGCTGCCATTGGCGGAGAAGTAGCTGGCGAGAGTCCTGAGCTGAGGAAGAAGAGGGAGGGAAAGCGAGCAGCAGTGCCGAGCTGCAAAAGACGTTAAACTGGCCCTGCTCCTTATATGTCTTGAGGAGGAGAGGGAGAGACGATGGGAGAAAAGGAACGAAGAGGCCGGGAAAAAGAGGGAAGAAAAACAGTTCAGATGGGAAGTTCCTCCACAAGTAAAATGTCAAAGGTCGAGCGGCCGCAAACACAAGCTGCAGTATGTGAACGTCGTCCCCACACAGTTTAGTAGTCGGGGCTGCTGTGACGGGGAAAAGAAATAAAGGAATTGCGAAAAGTAACAAAAGCTTGTGGACCGCGTTCGGTTGCTGGCGACGAAAAAGCTCGTGTAAGTCTCTAAACCGGGGCCGGGCTAGGGCGGCGAGGGAAGGGAACGGGCTTGACCGGGTAGCTGACAGCGAGCGCCTGGCCTGGCCGTGTTATTGTGGTGAGGCGTCGGTGACTGCTGAAGCTGAGATTGTGTCGAGTCCGAATGTCTTGTTGCTGGAGAAGCCCTCGGCCGTTCGATTTGGTTGTCGCTTTTCGTTGCTGCTCTTCTCTCCTCGCCGGCTCTTCAGCCTTGCACCCTCCGGCCTGGGGCCCAAACGCAAGCCTATTGCCGAAAAGCGGAGACCAGCGCTAAAAGCAGAGAAAAGAGACGTATGACTTCAGAATGAAGAAACCAGTGAGCGCAGAATGGGACGCAAACAATAAGGTGACTCCCAAAAATGACGATGCAGGAGCAAGAAAGAGCAATCTAGGAAGACTGTAAAGGAGAGATGGAAAGAGGAGAAGGCTCCGCGGGGATCTCGGCCAGCGAAGGCTTTGCAGACGAGGAAACAGCACCTTAACGGCGGTTGCTCTTGCTGTGCCCGAACAACAGACAGAAGTTGCAAGCGCTAAAAGGGAAGGCACCCACCCAGCGGGAATCAACCCCACACCCGGGGCGACTTCCTCGTCTCCGTGAGGCTCAGAACAACGCAGAGCAACAGGGAGAAGTCGTTCTTTCCCTTTTGCTTTGCTTCTTCGTTCGCGTGACACATTACTTTACAATTTTCTGTAAACAAAATAGAACAATTCAAACATCAAAATTTTGGAAAGTACGGACAGGATGGGTAGGGCAGGAAGAAGTGAACGGGCGCCTTTCCATGTGTCCTTCTAACCGATCACGCACACTGTCCGTCCCCCCTGCATGCAACCACGACCAACACCACAACAAACTCCAACCGCTTGCAACCACCACTTTGACAACACCCGTTCGAGCCGTTTTACCAGCTTTCTTGCGCAACGCGCTTCCCCGCTTTCCCAGTTTTAGGTCCGCGTGCCTCCTTCACCTCCTCCTTCTCACACACAATGCCTCATTCTTTGACGACCCTTACCCTTCCCACCTTGAATCCAGGAACAGCCGCAAATGACAAGCAGCAGACCCCGCCACATTGGTTCGTTTTGTTTTTGGTAGTGGTGGTCCCTGAATTTGTTATCTGTCGCGTCTGTTTCTCAGGGTCGAGTAGTGATGGTCACAGAATAAGATACAAAAATGGATGTGCGCCCAGTGGTCTCGACGAAAGTAGAATGTCGCATGCCGCGCCTCACAGAGGGGAGACAGCCAAAATGCGGGGGAACAAGGATAGCACGCAACGCACGGCAGACGCGGGTCCTCATTATACCTGTCGTGCCTTGTGTCCGTGTACTGACCTCTCCTTTTACTCTCACCTGCCGGATCTGACGGTACTAGGCATACGTCTTGTACTATCGATCGCTATGTTGTATGGCAAACCCCTCATTGTCCACGGCCTCCAAGTGGCCTTCTCCGTGTTAGAGGAGAGACAGCTGCCGCAAGTACCCAAGCTTGATGTGAGAATCGGCAACATAATTCCCTCTGGCAAGACGCTGCTGCTGCCCAGCCTTGAGTTCCGGGCTACATTGCCCTGGCTAGAGAGGAATCGGACGTCGTACGTCGGACAGAAACGAAACGCCACCTTCATGCTGTCAGCTGCCTTGCATTGCATCATCGACTTTATCTACAATAGGCAACCCGACGTTGGCAGCTTGGGAGAGTCGGGAAATTCTCCGAGAGAGTGGACTAGTAGTAACGAGATACACACCATACTTGTAACAAGATGTGAGCACTGACAGGCTCTTTGGCAGGGCGGCACCTCCATCTGCCATCCATCGTACGTGTACCATCTGTCTCTTGTATATGTCCTGTAGTGTCGCCACTTGTAGTTGTAGCCATATTCTGGCATCTCTTTGTGTCATGTCAAAAAGGCTTCACAGTTCGTACTTTCATTTGCATCTATTTTCTCACGTATCTTCTTATATCCGGCTCGTAAATTCCCAAGAAATGTCCAGCCGAAAACTATCCTCCGAACCCAAATATATAAAGACAAAGACAAGGCTCGGCACGCTCGTTGCTCAACGCCTTGCTAGCCACCCGAATCCACTCTACGCAGACGCCCGACACCCCGCTTCCGCAAAACAATGTCTATCTATTTCTCCACCGGCTTCTCCCGCACCGGCAGCTCCTTGGCCTCGCCCGTGGCGACGGTGGCCGCGTCGACAGGCTTAGCCTCACCGTCCTTTTTCGCGGCCTCGGCCGCCTTCGACGCCGCCTTCTTGGCCTTCTTCTTGTCCTTGTCAGCCTGCTTCTTCGCTTTGGCCGCGGCCTCGGCCTCCCGCGTTTCGGACGTGCCACCGAACTTTTCCTTCCACTCGGCCACCTTCTTGTCGTCGATACGCGAAAACAGGTACTCAGCCTTGCCGATCTTATGGCCGGGCTTGATGAAGCCAGGATCAAAGGTGTCCGGGATCAGCGGCAGGGGAACGTTGAGCTGCTGGGCAATCGAATCGGACGTCGAAGGCGTGAACGGCGACAGGATGGACGCCAGCAGGCCGCAGAGTGACAGCGCATAGCCAATGACGGCCTTAGTGCGCTCAGGTTCCTTTTCCAAGCTGGCGTTGTCGAGGCGGTACTGCAGAAGTGTGTTGCCCTGGCTCGAGACGGCCGTGGCCTTCTCAAGGCCGCTGCGCAGGTGGACGGCGTCCATGTCCAAGATGTACTCGTCGAGCAGCTTCTGGACATCACCGACCCACGCGGCAAAGTCAAAGGACTCGTCCCCGATCGGCGCGGAGTATTCGGGTACCACGCCATCAAACTTGGCATTGACAAACTTGACAATGCGGTTGACAAAGTTGCCGATATTGGCCAGCAGGATCGAATTGTTGGCCTGCACAAACGAGCTCCACTCAAACTGCGTGTCGCTGCTCTCGGGCCGCGAGCTCAGTAGGTAGTAGCGGAACACGGACGTCGGGATGCCCGTGTCCTTGGCCTGGTCACCGAACACGCCGACCGATCGCGACTTGGAGAACTTTGTGTTCTCGTAGTTCAGGTACTCGGTCGTCGAGATGTTGTGTACCATGTTCCATTTGTCACCCGTGCCGAGCTCGCACGCAGGGAATATCACCGCGTGGAACGGCGTGTTGTCCTTACCCATGAACTGGTACAGCTTAACGTCTCCGGTCTTCCACCACTCCTGCCAGTATTCCTCCGAATAGCACGCCGTAATGGACGGGTAGCCAATGCAAGCATCAAACCACACGTAAATCACCTTCCCCTCGTAGCCTGGCAGCGGCACCGGCACACCCCACTTGAGATCGCGCGTAATGGAACGGCCCTCTAGACCCTTGTCCAGCCACGACTTGGTAATGGCAATGGAATTGGGCGACCACTTGCCCTCCGTGCTGGCCTTGGCGAACCACTCGTTCATCTGAGGCTGTAGGCGGTCGAGAGCGAGGAAGATGTGCTTGGTGTCCCGGGGCACGGGCGGCCGGTTGACTTTGCAGACCTTGCAGCGCGGGTTGATCAGCTCAAAAGGGTCGAGCAGGTTGCCGCACTGGTCGCACTGGTCGCCGCGGGCATCGTCGTAGCCACAGCGCGGACAGGTACCCTCGACAAAGCGGTCGGCTAAGAATGCACCATGAGTCTCACAGTAAGGCTGGGTGGTGACACGCTCATCGAGCCACTTGTTCTCCCACAGCCGTAAAAACATCTCCTGGACAATCTTGGTGTGGTTGTCCGTGCTGGTACGGCCGAAGTAGTCAAAGTTGATCTGAAAGTCGTCGTAGATCTGCTTGTGCAGCTTGTGGAACTTGTCGCAAAGCTCACGGGGTGTGACACCCTCCTCGAGGGCCTTTGTCTCGGTCGCTGTGCCGTACTCGTCGGTACCACAGATGTAGAGCGTCGGGTTGCCGCGCTGCTTGGAATAGCGGGAGAAACAGTCGGCCGAGAGCGTCGATCCGATAATGTTGCCGAGCTGTGTTGTTAGTATCATACTTGATTATAAACTTCCCAAGGAATTGGTGCATATGGACGTACATGCGGCACGTTGTTGACGTATGGCAGCTGGGGAAAGTAGTTGTCAGCATAATCTTCCAAGAGTAGGTCCATGAGGCTCGGCAGAAACCCGGAGCATAAATGGAGGTCTCGGAGGGCGCGATACGCACAGCACTGGTGATCAGAACGTTCTTCTTGCCCTTGACGGGACGGATGACGTTGTCGGAGTCAGCCATGGCGAACGTCGATAAGCTGAGATCGGTGATCGTGGAGAATTCGTGGTGAAGGAGGGACAAGACGCAGGGAGAATATCAAACGAAAAGAAAGAAGACGACGTAGAAATAACGAAGTGGCGGTGGCCAAGTCGAGCTGAACTGCAAATATAAACGATGGCAAAAATATACGTAGGTGATAAACAACAGGGGACGGGAAAGAGGAGGCGACGAGACAGGTGAAGTGTGACTCCCACAATCTTTTTGGGGGCAAGTGCGTGTTCCAGAAGCAGAAAGTGTCACCAGGCACAAATGGCGAAAGATGCTCTGGCGCAAAACGTAAAAAAATTGTGTGGAGAGTCTAATGGAGGGCGAGGAGGGGTTGTGCTACAGGGTCCTGTTGGTGTCATCGGATTTAGGCCCAGACCCACTAATTTGACGACATGGCAGAAGCCGTCACTAAAGCCCGCCGCGCAACAGTGGAGCGCCGAGATAGAGATGAGCAGAGCTCAACGCGAAGAACACATTCCATGCAATACGGTGCTAAAACTGCAGTTACAAAGTAAAAAAGTAAAGAAGAAGAAAAAAGATATATGAGGTGGAAGAAGGTTATGTCTATCGCTCTGAGGCAAATATCCCGCCTCGAATTACTCATTGGAAATTGGCGTCTTGAACGGGAAGTTTCCCAAACGACGGGATTTATTTACGTGACAATCATGCCAAAAGACTGCAGGACTGGATTGAAGGGCCATTCTGAACATTATACTAAAAGTAGCAGTATTTCTTATTCCCTTGTTGAAAAACGAAGCAAAAAGGTAATTTTACATGATGCCAGAGGTCATGGGAGGTATCGTCAAAAAGGCTGGTCACGTGAGTGCCTTACAAATGCTACAAATCCGCACACGGCAAACGCCACGCAACTTTCACGGCGATTTGAATGACAAACCCCGTCATATCATCAACACAGACTGAACGTGAACTAGTTCCAATGGCGACCAATACGGACGACCCGTTCAATGATCTCTTTTCTCTAGAGGACGATTTTTACGAAGAGGGATTCCGCCAGGGGCATGCCGACGGCGAGCGCGCCGGCAAAATCGAGGGCCGCACGCTCGGCCTTGAAAACGGCTTCAAAAAGTTTGTCGAGGCCGGCCGGCTGCAGGGCAAGGCGGTCGTGTGGTCCCACTTGGCACTCGGTAAGGCCGGGAAGACCAAGCCGGGTACCAACGCCCGTGTCCTGAAAAATCTGCGCACCTTTTATGCGCTGATCGAGCCTGGCACACTGCCGACAGCCAACACAGACGAGGCTGTCAACGACGTGGATGACCGTGTGAAGAGAGCACAGGCCAAGGCACGGGTGCTGGAGAAGATGGTTGTCGAGCTGTCGGGCAGTACACCGGCTCCCGCAGCCTCTGTTACAACGACAGCAGCGCCGGAAGCATCGAGTTAAGGGCATCTCACGGAACGATTGCACAACAGCATGGATAGCGGCGTCAACGGCGTTTCTTTTCTTTTTCTGCAGCATTTACATCTCGGACGAATGGCTGGTTATGGCCAGAGCGGACGGGGTCGGCTAGATTGGATTCCCACACATTCCATTAAAAAGCGGAATATTGGACCGGCAGATAGACTTGGTTTTACAGGTTGTACATCGAGGTTTCTAGGATAGAGGTCACGACGTGAACGAATTGTTATTTGTCTGACAAGATATCTTATTTGCGCTTACTACTTCTTGCCCCTCTGTTCTCAATATGCAATTATGTACACAGACCCCAACCAACCATCAAACAAACAAACCCAAAAAAGCGAGACCGCTTACTGGAACACTCGGCATGGGTACCTATATAATGTTAGCATTGATAACATAGACGCACATCGGTGTACACGAGGGCATTTGTATGTGACAGGGGGGGTCTGTACGTACTCTTCGGGGTATGATTGCTCCGAGACCAGCTCATACTTGTGCACATCCCATGCGCCACTGTTCAGGCTCTGTCCACTCGGCAGCGGCGGCAGGCCGTCGACGAACAGGCCGGTAGCAACGGGCGAGCTAGTCGACGGGGTCTTGGCCAGGAACGCACCAAGGCCCTCTGTCTTGCCGGCCTCCGTGGCAGCAACGAGCGCCTTCGAGCCAGCCTCGCCGATCAGCTCCGTCTTGGGGGTAGCAGCGCTGCCGACCGTCAGCAGGGCGACGGCGTCGGCCTGGCTGACAGTGCTGAGGCGCGGGTAGTTGCGGCGAGCGTCGCGCTTCCAGTAGGGGTTGCCGGCAATGTCACCAGCGGGGACGGTGACGGGGTCGGTGACAAGGAGGGGGTCCTGCTGGCCAGGAGCCGGGGTACGGTAGTAAGGGTTAAGGGGCACACCGTTGGAGCGGTTCTTGTCGATAGCCATGAGGCGGCGGAAGCCTTCCCATATTCCCTTGCTCTGGAGAGTTTGTTTCTGGGTGATGTCAGTGGGGGTTCGTCGCTGGTGGAGCAAAGCCGCGACGACCTACCTGGGAGATGCTGACAACATGGCTCGCCGACGCGACGGCCTTTGCGGCCGCCTTGGAAGCCATTGACACGAGAGGATGACGAACAGACGACGGCTTATGCAAATAAAGGACCGTGGTGGATGGTAAGATGTTGTCGAAAGGGCGGTCGTGGAGTTTCCAATTGATCCCGACGTGTCGTTGTTCGCTTGGTCGACGGACGAAGCTCGATTTTCGCGATGCCCATTCTTCCGCAGCCGAAAAGGCGAAAAGTGGGGTGCCAGCTGGCAGAGGACTGACAGCCAGTCCTCGGATGACAGCGCTCAGAATGCGCAACACCTGATTGGCCCACTATTATGTTTGGTTCAAAGTGACTCCAGCGGACATAACACCTGGAATCGACAAATACACGCGCTAAAATCGCTCGCAACAATGCTACCGGATGATGGCATCCACTGAAAAAAGGAAGATTGTCGAATTGGTCGTCCCAGGGCGGGTGCGGCCGCAGGGTCATGTTGTGTATACTTGGAGATATGAATGGCTCACTCTGTCGATGCCTGCAACTGTCTTCGCAAAGCGGAATCTGCCGGTCACGGTCGTTGCTGACCACAAGGAGCATATAAGGCAAGGACGCCCGAGTGAAGTTGCTCCTTCCTTCTGTACAATGTAGTTTTACAATTACATCTCCCTCAACTGTTGCTCTCTTTCTCTGGTTATCATCCCCCTAAGCTGATTAATATTTGAGATAATACCGAGTCCTCTAAACTCTCCATAACCTCCATAACAATCATTATGGCTGTAAGTATCTCTGTCTTGTGGCCACACTCTTGTGTATTTTCACTGTGAACTTCAATTTAGCCCCTGCTCCATGCTTTCCTTCCTTCCTTCTTCTCTCCGGTACTCTGAATCTTTTCTTTCCCGTCCACCCTGTTGGGAAAGAGCCTTGCCGCCCCTGATTGGCTTGCCGTGGCTCTTTCCCGGGCAATTGGCCATAGCCGTTGTGTAGAAAAGCATCTCCCCTGACTAGGACCAAATCAGGGCCTAGACTGCTCTCTCACCGTCCGGCGCGTGCGCGCCACCCACGTTCGCATCGCATTGCGCTCTTACTAGCTCCCCCAGCCATCTCCTCCGTCTAAGCAACTCCTCGGTCCTTCTGACTCCCTTTCCCATCCCCCGTTCCTCTCAAACCAGCTTAATTTGCTTTCTCGTCCTCTTTCTTTTCTCCTTTGACTTCCTACTGCCTTTTTTCAGTCTACCTCTCGTGATATTTACTTGCACATTTCCAACTTCATCTCGTCCATCTCAAGTTGTCTTGTTCAAGTTGATGCTTTGTAACACTACATTGCGCCATCGAATTTTGCTCTCGCGCTCTTCACTGCGCACCATTTCCTTGATCGCCTGTTACTCCCAGTCATCTTCATCCTCACCCTTTTCACATCCACCCATCATGCCTATGGAGCTGCGCAAGCGCAAAGCGCCTGAGGCGGCGCCTTTTGCGCCCGTCAAGAAGGCGGCCAAGGCCGCTCCCAAGCCCAAGGCCGACAAGGCAGAGACGACAGAGAAGCCTTTAAAGGCAGAGAAAGCCCCCAAGGCCGTTGCTAAGAAACCCAAGGACATGTCCGCACCCGCGCCACCGTTCCCGGAAGTCGGCTCCATCATTGACCTCGAGGGCTTTGGCGGCGAGGTCGAGATCAACGACGGCACCAAGACGACACTCAAGGCTCTTGTCGAGGCCAGCAAGTCGGGCGTTGTCATCTTCACTTACCCCAAGGCATCCACGCCGGGATGTACGTCCACACAATTCAGCCCTTTTTTGAGAAACAAAGAAACAGGTCTCTAACGGAATAGGCACCAAGCAAGCATGCAAGTTCCGCGACGAGTACGAGCCGCTGACGGCGAGCGGCCTGTCCATTTATGGCCTGTCCCACGACACGCTCGAGGCCAACACCAAGTTCAAGAACAACCAGAAGCTGCCGTACCCGCTGCTGTGCGATCCGGCGCAGACACTGATCGGCGCCATCGGCCTGCGCAAATCACCCATCACCTCGGCTGTGCGCGGTGTTTTCGTGATTGACAAGTCCGGCAAGGTCCTGGCCGCTGAAGCCGGTTCCCCCGACGGCACTGTTGCCACGGTCCAGAAGATAGTCAACGAGAGCAAGTAGAGTGTGAATATGAACAGTGGAATGGGTAGATAAATAAAAGCGGTTCTGCAAAATCAAACCCCAATAATGAAAGTTGATAAACATCGAGTGTGTAGAGAAAATATTTTGTAAACATAACGAGGGGGTACAACAAAAGGCAGCGCCCAATAACAAAGCAATGGTAAGACAAAAATAGACTGCATCAAGAACTGCCCAGTTCGAAGAACAATGGCTGCCTTTGAAAAATGGCTCTAAGCCACCCAACAAACTTGTGCTTGCACGTGCAAAAGAGTAAATACAATGAGAGAGAGAGAGAGATAAAAACGCCCCAAAATGCTCGCTTCGTCGTCAGCCTGGTCCGATTCGTATGTATCATGTATTAGTGTTTTCATGTAATAGATAACGTCTATGTTTTGGTATTTCCTTTTCGTCTTTCTTCGTTCGTGTTCATGCCCCGTCTGCAGCATCCTCCACGTGGCCTACATAGCGGCCCTCAGGATTGTCCCAGTCAGCGAGCAGTTGTATCGCACCATCATTTTTATGCGCCTGCTGCGGCTTCTTAATTCGGGGCGGCGGTGGTGGTAGCATCTGTCCTGGTGACTGTGATCGCTCTTGCATCTGGCTCTGGCCGAAGTCGATGAGGTCGGGGACGTTGGTCGTAGCACGAGGCGTCTCCAGGCCAGCATCTGCATCGGTTGCGACGTTTGGTGTATCGACCAGATTTGTGCCGTTAACACCGTTCTTGTCGCTGCCGTGGATAGCTAGCTGAACCATCTCGGTGCCCAGAGACCCTCTATGCTCCTGTTTGGTATCCGTGGCCACTGGTATGGGTGCTGAGTCTGCCACGGCCTCGCCATACCCAGGCAATGTGTCCACCTCCCGTTGGGGCAGCACGGGTTCGGCATAGTCCATTCCATCGGTTCCCGCCCTCTTAGCCATGGCTTCGTCCATGGTCCGGTTCAACGTCCACTCGTGTACATTATACCCGCTGCCGGCGCCTCTAGCAAACACCCCCTCGTCCATATCTATGGTGAACCGGTCGTCGTTAAGGAGCGGTACATCCTCCATGTCACGGTCCGAGTACTCGCCCAGGGACGCCATGTTGCTGGCCACGGAGTCGATGCTATTAGCTCTCTGCTGACGCTTTAGTGGTGACGTCGGAGAGGGCTCTTCAACGGGCTGGCGCTTCTTGTCGCGCGGGCTCTCTTCCAGCATTTCCTGTTTGAAAAAGCGGTTGTCGAACCGGATAAATGTCCGAAGTGCGTCGGGCAGGGCCGTATTCTCCTCGGCGAGGGACGCGGCGTTGCTGTACACCAGAATTGGCATGCTTGTTTCCTGGAAGACCGATCCGCGAGCAACATCTACCGTCGTTTTCTGCATGGTGGTGGGCGAAGCATCCCTGCCGTTGTAGGACACCTCCCACCACTGGTCGCCTGTTGCCGTAGTAGTAGAGGGAGTGGCTAGTGCCGGCTCAGGGTTCAGTTCCTTTTCCTTTCCTTTGCCCTTGCCTTCCGCTTCAACGTTAGTATGGTCGCCGCCCTCACCGGCTTCTTCGTCCAGGGGATGAGACTGTAGCTCTGGCTCTTGCTCTTGCTGTGGCTTCGGCTGCGCTTCACGCCGGCAGAGATAGAACTTGTCGGGTGATATGATGACGCCACGTAGTGAGTATTTACTCGTCGGGTTCCAATTCTGCTTCTTGGAAGGAACAGTATATTTTCGCCGGAGACGTCGAGAAAGCTCGACAAGGGCTTCTCGCTCGAACTGAAGTTCTATAGACCAACCGTTAGTAAAAAGGTGATATATTCCAAGTTGGGTGCGCGGTGGTTGACCTACTTTGAATTCTCTTCTGGATTCTGATCAGTTTTTGCCGGTGAACGGCGATCTCGGTCTGGAGCGTTCGTAGCGTTTCCTTCTCCTCTTCGGTTACGGGTTCTGCCGCGTAGATCTGCGCCTCGTTGTAATCAAAGGATTCGGGCGTATTTTGTGCCGCTTTGTATCGACCCCATACCATCTCCGCCCGGTATTGCCATTCTTTCTGAATGGCAAACGCAATTGCCTGGTCCGACAGGACGACCCGATCCCTGACGACGGTCTGGGCGCCTGACGACTGGTCGATAAACGTAGTGACGCGCAGCATGGCCGCATCGATTTTCCGAATGGAATCGTACACTTTCTGAAGCTGCACCTGAATCTCCAGAGCCCGCGCTGTGTTCTCGACCATGTAGCGATCGGTGTAGAGCACCTCGGGAACGTCGAAAGGTTCTATCAATGGAACCTGCCTGGTCGTGCTCAGGCGCAAAATCTGCACCGGGGCCACCTTGGCCAAGACAGCCATGCTAGCTTCATGGATGTTAATATGTGAAACGTTGGGATCAAAACGATAGAGATCTTCCCAATAAATGGCGTCAATGGCACTGTACAGATCGTGCAGGCCGAATGGGACGTTGCCGCCATCCACCTTTATTTCGAGTATCGCATATGACTCAGAACGAAGGGGAACGCCCATGTGCTTGATGCCCATCAATTGAACGTCACAGAAGAAGGATTGCAGGATCTCTGGTAGATCCAACCGCCGCGCAGCTTCAAAGAACTTTTGGCTCGTCTCCAAGCCATAGCACTCCCTCATCACCGCCGTGTCGGCAAGATTGTCGGCTGTACCGTATGCGCGGTCGGTGCTGTCGAGGAAGGCCATGAGTCTGTGAATCTCCTCGACGTACTCGCGGGCAAACTCCGAGTTCATCCTCGGACCACTCTCAAGTCGCCCACCGTCAGCAATGGAACCACTGCTCGTGTCGTCTTCGTCGCTGTCAACAGGAACGACTGTGGTCATTCCCGCTGTTGCCGCTGCTGACGTCGCCATACGAACGCTGCCGTCGTTGTCGGGTACACCAAGTGGTTGTATCCGGCTGCCCTTCCACCACTCCGAGTTCTGGCCGTACGTGGCCGGTTGCCGTCCTGAACGTAGTAGTGCGTTGCGGGCGGCAGGGATGGCATGGAGAATTGTGAGTAGCGCGCCTAGCGCCGAGGCCTCTGTGCCTGACCGCCGACTACGCAAAAACACGGGGACGCCGGGCTCTCGCTTGCGGCCGGACGGTGGGGGCTCTAGAACCTCGGGGCTAGTGCGGACCATGGCCCATTGATCAGGGTCATATGCGTCTCGGTTGGCCGGTCCAAAAAAGGGAAGCTGAGTCGGGACTGCCACATCATGAGACATGGTGATACCAGTCTCTTGCGGTGCATGGGTGGTGCCGACCATGGCGGCTGACTCGGCCAGCGCCCTCTCCAGGTCCTCGTCAGCCTGAAGCATCGATGTGGGAGCGCCCACGTCGCTTGCAGTCCAGTCGGTCATCCTGCTAAGTGGCGATTGGGCTCGCGATGGTGGACGCGATGGTGGTACGGAATGGAATTGAGCAGGCGAGATGCCGTGGATAATGGATGAGGCGTTGTCGTCGGGTCCTTGGATATTAAAACTGGGAAGTGGGGTGTTGTTGAAGCTGTCGCGATCGCCAGTAAACGATGTCTCGTCCCAAGTATATGTTTGTCGGAACTAAAATGAGTGCGAAGATGGTATGTTAGAGCTGCATAGAAGAGAAGAGCAAGTGGAGAGTCACATATCCTCATGGAGTACCGCACCTTCGATGGGTCGTCGTAGAACGAAAGGACGACATCCTGAACACTACCAGACTTGGCCTAGATGGAAAAAAGGAGATATGGTCAGCATTGCAGGTGTTCTTGTTTATGTGATGTCGCCTCGCTCTTGCCTCGTGCCAGCTAGAGGCCCGTTTGGGAAGCTGCGACAGCATGGCAACAGCATGGCATGGGAACAGGAAGCAGCGACTCGACTTTCGGTGGGAGCAACGAACTTTGAGAGCAGCGATGACGAGGTTGCGGTCGCCAACAGGGTCGAGGTTGGCAAACTCGCAGACCTCTGCGATGGCGGATTCGGGAGGATCCTCCATGACCGCGGCAATAATATACCGTAGAGCTTATCGGAGAACAGGAATGACGAGTGTTGGCAGCAGCGAGCAGCACACAGCTGCAAGCTGTGTCTAGGAGGACGGAATCTGTTTGAGGAGATCGGGCGGCGTCGACGGACAGAGAACGTCGCGACGAGAAAGCAGGAAGGCTCGGCTATGGCAGCTTCGGCGGCTACGCTCAAAGTGTCGTCGTCTGTAGTAGCGGCGGCGACTGAATGGCGGTGCGGTGAGGCTTGAAGGCGCGATTGGCGACTGAAGAAAGTGCGAACGCTTCAAACAAGCAGAAGTGGGAAAGTGCAAGAGGCGAGGGAGAAGGAGGGGAGCTGTTTTGGGTTGGCCCCCAAGCTTCGACAGCAAAAGAGCAATGACAAAAACAACTAAAAAGAAGCGAAAGAACGATGCTTGCTGTAAACAAAAACTTTTGGACACGAAATGCTGTGCGGTGCTAGATTAAGAGCGGTTGTTTTATTAAGGTCAGGATCGCAACCGTTGGAAGAGCCAAGTACATGCGTTGAGTTACGCGTGATAGGTGACAGTTGATGTGTGGTGACGTTGGCTTTGGTAGCTCGACCTTTTCTCGCTGCAGGCGGCAACGAAACGAACTTCGCCTCGTTGTGCATTAGGTGTGCAAAAGGTGGGCGGCAATGGGCGGGCTTTCGAAAGCCTTGCAGCACTTTTAGAGCCTGAGTGGGTTAGCGGCCCACGTTGTAGCAGATGGCTCGCTAAGTTCGGGTACACTCACCTGTGGCTGTCGGCTCTGATTGGGCAGAGACGCCAACACGAAAGTAATTTTCAGCAGTGTTAGGGAAACCTACTACACCCATAGTCTGTATGCCGACCACCGTCTGTGGAGAGCAACGGGAAGTACGGGGAACATTCAACATCCGAATATCAGCGCGTGAGAGAGAATAAAGTATGAAGCGGTCTATTTCTAACACAGATATAAACACTAAGCCACCGAATGGTCTTTCAGGGACCAGGAATAACAAAACCCCTTGGTAAACGCCCCAAAAAGCACAAAATCATATACAAAGATCAAAAGTCAAACACCACCCAGAATGTGCGCTATGCGATAGAATGAGACGGCGTCTGTTCAAATAAGAGGGAAGTGATATAGCCGAAGACACCAGGGAAATGAAGCACAAAAGCCGAAACACCACGCTGAAAAGGATGGGAAGTGGTTGAGCAAAAGAAAAGGAGGTGCAGGTCGGACAGAGTCGAGGCCGAAATGAACGCTTTACTCCGTGTGGTCGTCTTCACTCTCGTCTTCCCTGTCGTCGTCGTCGTCGTCGTCCTGTCCAACCTCCTCGTCACTGTCGCTACCAAAGTCCAGCTCTTCGTCGTCGCTCTCGGCCCAGAAAGCGTCGTCGTTGTCCTGTTTCTTAGCCGGCGGCTCCTCGACAAAGGTGGTGGGCATCACGAAGCCGTCAGGGATATCACGCTTGGACCGCTCGACAGCCGCAGCCGCACGCACACGGTACTGGGCGTACTGGTCACGGTACAAGACGCTGGCGTCGACGTTGGCAGGTGAGTTGATCTCGGGGTTGTCCAGCAACAGCAAGATCGAGAGCATGACGGACTCAACACCCTGGAGCGGTGACCAGCGCTCACCGGCCTGCTCCCCGGACATGATGTCGTCGCCTGGGTTGTGGAGGATGGAGATACAAAGGCGGCCGTCGGGATAAACGTTGGGGTGGAAGATAGCCGGCGTGAAGCGGAAGACGGGGGGTTTGTAGGGATATTCGGTCGAGAAGCGGATCTCGCCCTGGTGTCACATCGTCACATTAGCAAACTGCACTTGTCGTGGAATTCAGGGTCTCTCGCTTGTATATCAGCCGTCTGGCCAGGCACAGCATTCCAACTTACATTGAAGTATCCACCGTAGAAGTCGCTATCCGGGTTGATGATCATCAGACTGACACGCCACCGGAAGAGGTCATCGGCCTGAGGGGCGGATAAGGTGTTAGCGAGCATATCCGTCGCGTGCTCGATGGGCATCCCATCGGTGAAGAGCCGGTGGGCTTTCAGAGAGACAAACCTCAATGTTCAACCATTTCTCTTTCTGCAGAGCATTCAGCTCAGACATTAACCGTTGCTTGGCACCACTCATGGTTGTTGTAGATAGAGGGTAATCGGGATATTGAGGTAGTCGTGAGTGTTGGGAGAATTTTGCTGGCGATGTCGAAATAATCGAGTGCGATGACGGAGGCGATTAGGAGATGGAGTCGTATTTGAACTTCGAGCGAGGCCGGTCGGTTGGGAGAGGAAAAGAGGAGAGGCTGGAGGCAGCAGAATAGAAAAGGAAGGAAGTAAAAGGACAGCAGGCAGGAACGATAAAATGACGAAAAAGGATCGAAAATCGAAAAGTCGGAAACTGACATGCAAATTGTCTGATTAGAAAGAAAACAGGAAGGGGAAGGGGAGGAAAACTGCAAGAGAAAAAGAAAAGGCCTTGCCTGGCGGCAGGCGACAATGAAAGAGAAGCCAAGGGATTCGCTTCTTCCTGGGGTCAAGAGTCACGGGATGGGCGGCGAGGAGGGATACGGCAAGAGGGGTTGACACGCGAGCCGGCCGAGTCTGAAAGAAGAGTCTGTGGGGCCACTTAAGTGGTACGGGAGGATACTTTCCGCTGTACCAAAATGTTGGCTTCAAGTTAGGTATCTATCAGTACCCGCTGACATCGCGTATTGCCAGGGTGAGTAACGGGCATACAACATACATACAATCCATGTCAGCGAGGACAAACACAAAATAGCGAGCGCGACATGGTGAGGAAGGCTACGAAAATATTATTTTGTTTTGGGAAGAACTTATGAGGATAGACTTATAGAGTCTTCTGTTTTCTTTCTTCGTTTCTTTCTTTCTCATATTGACGTGTGTGTTTTTTTTTTAAAAAAAAATAGTAACAATAACAGAAATAACGAAAATAATAAACACAGCAAAAAATTGGACCTACGTCCTGATTTTGAATGTGATACTTGAATATTTTAACAAATAAATGACGTGACCAAAGCCGCCATACAGAACATTTTGCTCAAGCAAAAAGCAACAAAATGAAATACCAACAATAGGCAGTATTCACGGTATAGGAAACAAATAAGATTTGATACACTCACGGACTGCGATTGTTCCAGCACGCTTCGAGTAATCAAGGAACAGAGGGCCATGGCTAACCGATCCAGCGTAAATGTTGCAGTAGCAATATATCGACCCGCGAGTAGCCAAGTAGTTTCTTTTTCTATAGTATTTGCGAAGCTCCGGACAGCGACTCGGACGAAGAAAGAAGAAAATAGAACGCTACAATGGAGAATGACGTCGTGCCGGAGTTGCCATTACTAGAAGGCGCGCTTAGTGCACAACACTGCCGAGCAATACGCCGACTAATATCGTAGGCCGCAGTTTTGTTCGCTGTTAGCCCCGCCATGGGCCCTACCAGAAATCTTTATATCTGTCGTTTGTCATTTGCATTGAATGGGAGTCAAAAGTAAAACGACGTCAAATAACAAAATTCGATAAACCGCTTTTTAGTCTTCTCCCATTCAATTAAAATGTCCGACAACCACGTGCTCGTTACAGGCGCCTCGGGACTGCTCGGCCGCCAGGTGGTCCGCGCCTTTG
Organism: Sporothrix globosa; assembly: GCA_001630435.1. Taxonomy (NCBI): domain Eukaryota; kingdom Fungi; phylum Ascomycota; class Sordariomycetes; order Ophiostomatales; family Ophiostomataceae; genus Sporothrix; species Sporothrix globosa. Next base: position 3,158,916 of record LVYW01000006.1, read on the forward strand.
GAGATGATGGTTGGACCGTGACCGGCACGGCCTTATCGCGCGCCAACGGCACGACTCTCCGCAAGGTCGATCTGGAGGACGCGAGCGCCGTCGAAGCTGTGCTTGAGAGCGTCAACCCCTCGGTGGTCGTCCACTGTGCCGCCAACCGGTTCCCGGACAAGGTCGACAAGGACCCGCAGGGCACAAAGCGACTCAACATCGACGCGTCCAAGTCGCTGGCATCATTGTGTGCTGCCCGTAACATTGTGCTCATCTACATCTCGACCGACTACGTTTTCCCTGGCACCAAGGGCGAAGCACCATACGAAGCCGATACTACACCGTCGCCGCCCAACCTGTACGGCGAGAGCAAGCTGGACGGTGAGAAGGCTGTGCTGGGTGTCTACAGCGAGAGCAAGGACACCACTGGCCGTGCCGTAGTCCTGAGAGTGCCGGTGCTCTACGGCCAGGCTGAGAAACCATCCGAGAGCGCCGTCAATACCCTGTTAGATACCGTCAATAAGGTGCAGGCGCCCGACGCCTCGGCCAAGATGGATAACTGGTCCATCCGCTACCCGACCAACACGGAGGACGTTGCGCGTGTTCTCAAGGGTATGATCATCCTTCCCACCATTTATGTCTGACAGCCCCGAAGTGCTAATACGGATAGACGTTGCCAAAAAGTACCGCGGCGCCGATCCTTCCACGACCCTCCCCCCTGTCCTCCAATTCTCGAGCGAGGATCGCTACACCAAGTACGAGATCTGCCAGCTGCTTGCTGAGGTCCTGGGCGTTGGTCTCGACCGGCTCGAGGCCGACACGACTGGCGGCAATGTGCCGGGCGGTGTGCAGCGGCCGTACGATTGTCACCTAAGCACCAAGGCTTTGAAGGACCTGGGCATCCCAGTGCATACACAGAACTTCAACGACTGGTGGCGCCGTGAGTTGAAGGCATTCCGGCATTAAGTTGTCGACGGTGGCGTGAGTACGAACGGACGTTGGAGTATTGGGGACGAAGGAATGTTGCTTTGATTACGGCATGCGCCGAAATCCCCAGTTCTGTTTTGTGGGAACGGGATCGCCTGGTTAGCTGGGTTATTTGATGGCTGAGGGAAAAATCAGCTCGACAAGGGTTCTATAAAACGTGTTTTAAAAGTTTTCTATTGGGGCCATGCAGGCCAGGCCACCCACCCTGGTTTGCTGGGCTGGATCGACTGGATGGGCTGGCTGAAAAGGCAGCCAAATAAATCCCAGTTACGCTAGATACGGAGTAAACAGCCCGGGGTTCGCCCACTCGTTTGGGACCAAGTGTAACGGTATTTGGGCATTTTTACGTGTCGAAAACTTGAGCAACCTCTGCGCAACTTCTGTTTTTCTGCCTTCCGTTGAGCGCTGCCTGCTGGCTGTTGCACTGCGTCTCAATTTTTGAGAGGGAACAGGAAAAAAGAGTAATAGACACACGGGTCGGGAGTCTCGTAGCGAGAATAACAGTTGGTCATGGCCCGAAGTCTGGGCGTATGTGTTGATGCTCAGACGACATTCGACCACTCCCATTTTTTTTCTCCCGCGGCATGGAAACTACGCAACAGTTCATGATCTTGTGTCCTTCGTCGGTTCTATTGACCTCTCTCCTCTCCTCTCCCTTCATGTAGATAGCCGTGCTTCCGTGCGTTGTTCCTTGCATCGTACCGCCTTTGTGTGCCGTCTCTAGCTTGCCAACCTCGTTGGGCGCCCGTTGTCAACCAAGATTGGTGAGATGGCCGACGTTCTCCCTCATCTTAACGTGTACGGAGTAGAGGCAAGAGCTTGGCGGGTAATTAATACCTTATAGGCACGGGCTCCTTCTTTGCGTCAAAAGAAATGCACACTGCCTTCCAAGCCACGCACTAACACGCGTAGAAAGTGCATTTTCCACTTTGGGACCTGGAATGCCAGTTCGTAGCGCGCATCAGAAACTATGACTAGGTAAGATACATCTAATTGACCGCGATAGAGCGCCTCGCCCCGAGGCTGGTTTCTCGTAGGTACGGCCAGCCATTCGCAGTCGTCCCGGAGGAATTACTCCCTACCTTTGGGCAACCCTTTCGTCGTTGTATGTGTATGTCGGTTTTCACGACATTGACATTTCAGCTCGTCCTTGGCCTGTTCCTCCCTTCCCTTTCCGTGTTTGCTCATTCGCTGAGTTCATATGATGAGCAGTGCTTGTCCTCCATTCGGAGTGAGAAAGGACCGCCCGAACTAAATTGCAGCCGTTCCTGGGCCGGTTCTTGCCCTAGAGAAGGGGCAGACCGGCAAGCTAATGAAGAGTAAGGTAACCATCCAAGACCAGACGAAAGAACCCCCAAAAAGGAAAGGGCGTAATACGCAAAATCCGAGACTTTATCCACAACGTCGATGATGCCTCGCCCCCAATAAGGTTGGTCTTAATATACCTTGCAGGATCGTCTTTTCGTTTTGCTATTTTACTTATTTCTTTTTCACCTTCGTGCGTCGTGGCTGGGCTTTCCTTTCCGCTTGCTCATCTCATTGTCATTTCACATCCTCTCGTCCTACACCTCCCCTTGCTTTCGTCTGCCTATGCTTCCTCTTCTCGCTCTTCTCTCATCTCACCCGCCCTTGCCGCGCCGCGCTCCCCGTCTTGCGCTCTTCTTTCGTCCAGTCCACTCGTCTCACCCAGGTCGTATTTACAACATATTCTCAGAGAGAATGGGGCTCCATCTAGCTGACGACGTCTCTCAGCATTGAACGCATTCCAGTGCCGCTGCTCCACGCAGCCGACAACACGAAAAAACACCTCGAATACGAAAAGGCCAAAATTGAAATCACCTGTACGCGCGCACATGAGTAAACGGCCATCAAATCAAACTGCCCACCAAACGACAACAAACGCGCAAGTTGACGGACGGCAGCCGAACTCCTGTCACGCGATCGACTCCTGCACCTATCGTTCCTTCCCTTTGGCCGCAACTTTCGTATGCGCCTGCCCTGTGATTCAAGCTCGCTGTCTCTGTCTTTGCCACATTCCTCCCTGACTGCTTTTCTCCGTATTTCTTTCTTTCTGTCTCTTCGCGGCTCTCTTCACCTCGTCTCACCACCGGTCTTGTGCCGTCCTTTCACCATGCCGGCGGCCACAGAACCTGCGCCGCCGCTGAAGCCGTCACGGTATCGGACTATCCGGGGCAAAAATGTGCCTGAGTCGCGCAGATTCGTCGAACCGACAACAACGACAAACAGCAGCATCGTCCCCGTCTCTCACAGCAATGACACACAGCGGCCGCCAATACCGACCCCGACAAATGGGAATGGCGGAGCCGGTGTGAACGGCGGCAGGAACATGGCTGACGCTGTGGGACATGCGCCACCAGAGCCACCACCGTTTCAGCAACAACAGCAGTCGTCGGGAAGCACAGCTACGATTCCTGTGGCCCCTTCAGCATCCCCTGGAGAACGCTCACGATACCGGACCACAAGGCAGCGCTCATCTCGCCTGGAGACCTCTTCACCTGCACCAGTGCCTGCAGCACCTGAGCCCATGTTTGCATCTGCAGCTGCACCTACCCTTGTGCCACTGCCGTCAGCAAGGGCCCGCGGCATGGCCTCTGGCGTTGACCAGCACGAGGTGCTGCTCGCCGACGGCGTGACTTTGGAGGCGGACGAGGTTGCACGACGCGAAGCAGAGGCCGAGCGCTTGCTGGCCGAACAAAAGAGGAAGGACCTGGAACGCCTTGAGCGCGAGCTGGAAAACCACCAGTCCGCCGCCTCCAACCTGCCGCCCAAAAGCCCTTCACGCGACAAGTTCTCCTTCTTGACCCGTCGTCGTGGGCTCTCTTCTGCCGCACCTGCGACGCCCACCGTCACGACTTTTACCACATCCAACGAACCGCTGCCTTACTCACCGGAAGGTCCCAACGGGGCATCCCCCTCGCGACCGACAACAACCTACGGCAGCGGCCGCGCTCATAGCGGCTCTGAGCCTCCTCTTCACTCCAGCACCCCCACTTCTGCGACATCCACGTCAGCCACCGCTTTCCCGCAACAAATGGATGCGCCTTCCTCCGCGCCCGGAAGTGGAGCGAACAAGGTAACTAGTTCTGTCCGTTCTTTTGTCTTCTCTGTGACAGCGCCGGCTAACACGGTCAGCACATTATTGTCCGTTGCCGGCAGTTCTCCGTCAACGTGCCCATCACGCCAGAAACGACCGTAGGCGACGCCCTTGACGTTGCGACGGAGCTCCTGCCTCGTGCAATCAATTTGAACGGCTGTGCACTGATTGAAAGCTACACGCGCCTCGGCCTTGAACGACGCCTGCGGCGGTACGAGCGCATCAAGGATATTATGGGTTCTTGGGATACTGACAACGACAACGCGTTTGTTGTGATGTTGTCAGAAGCCAGCGGGGCTGCGATGGCGGCGTCCGCCGGCGAGCAATCGTCCAAGGAAAAGAAGGGTCTCTTTTCAAAGAGTAGTTCGCACCATGAGGACATTGGAGCAATCACCAGCAGCAACAGTGTTGGCCGCAATGGCCACGCCAGCGACCTCGAACTTTCTTCGGTTTCACGGAGCCGTTCGTCTCGCCCTTCAGGTTTCGTGTTTATGAGCATGTACCATTCCCAGAAGCCAGGCCGCTGGAACAAGCGCTTCATTACGCTCGTCGAAGAGACGGGCCAGATGGTGGCGTCGAAAAAAGCCGACGACAGCCGGCTTGCATTTTTGGCCAGCGAGACCAGCAACCGCTCGGGCAATAGCAACAACAGCAACAGCGACTTCCAAAACCTCTGTCATCTTAGCGACTACGACATCTACACTCCGACTGAGGCGCAGATGCGTAAGAATCTACGGCCACCCAAGACCTACTGCTTTGCCGTCAAGAGCCAGCAGCGCACGACGGTGTTCCTGAACACGGACAACTACGTCCACTTTTTCTCGACTGACGATGTCGTGCAAGCGCGCATGTTTTATGACCGTGTGTTTGGATGGCGCAGCTGGTATCTGGTCAACCGCCACCTATCGCTTCCTGATCGCAACGCCACTTCCAAGAAGAAGAAGCAAGAAGACGAGCAGCAGCGCTCCGCCATTCAAGCTGCTGCTCAAATACCACCCTCATCGTCTGCTACTCTACGGAAGAACACGCTGCAGCGGTCCCTGAGCCGCAGATCGGCAAGCAACGCTGCGCCGATCGATGGCCATACTCGATTCTCGACTGTCGGCTCACTGTTTGGCGGCATTGGCGACTTCGACCCGACCCTTGATCTTGACCGCTCAGAGCCTCCCGCTACTGCAGCTACATCCGACCCTAGGACACGGTCTCTTCGGACAAAAGACGACTCTAGCACGTTCGCATCGGGTGGTCTTCTCGGCAATGGCTATGACGCGCGCCGTAGAGCTGACTCGGCAGCTACTCAGGCTTCCAGTGTTCGCGACCGTGAGCGTCATCACCACCGGTCGTCTAGTGGCTCGTTTAAGGGCTTGACAGCGGCTGCTGAGACCGAGGCTCCGTGGTTCCCGTCCGCAAGTGAACATACAGCTCAACAGCGGACCAACTCCATCCGCGGAGGCACTCCGTCTTCGTCGCGGCCGCAGTCGAACGAAGATATTCCTTTGGGACTTCAGTTCCCGCAGCTTCTCCAGCAGCAACAGCAACAACAAAAGCTTGAACGTGAGGCCTCTATGAGCCGCAGCCGGTCTGTTCGTCGTACCATGGCAAGCACTGTTGCCCCGTCCCAACAGTCATCCGCGCCGCCTGTGCCACCAAACATGCCGGCCCCTCTGATCGACCTGACACCTAAGTTCAAGGAGGCACCACAGTGGTCCAAGGAGGGCAAAGGTCACGGCGTGCGTGCACCTGTGGGCACCGCCCACCTTGTTGACCTGGCCACAGATAGACAAACGCGGATGGCGGCCACAATAGGTGTCCGCCAGCAAGTCGTCGGCGGTGCCGTGCCGCCACCATCGAACGCAAACCTGCTTCGCCGGGACCAGCCTCACCAGTCTCCCCCACACCAGCTGATGCAGGGGACACAGTCCAACTACCATGGCAGCGCCTCGGGCAGCAACCCTGCGAGTCGGTCACAGACCATGACTGCGTCATCAGCTGCTGTCGCTGCTGGATTTTCGCGGAGCCGCAGCTTGGCGCAACACGGCAGCCGTGCGAGTCGTGGCGGTGGGAATGGTGGTGCTGGAAGCAATGCACCGCCGGTCCCATTGCTGTCGCTTATTCCTGGTGGAGTGCCGTTGCAGGAAGGCGCCGCGTCGGTGCCGACCAGACGCGACCGCAGCACTGCGCTAACTCGAAACTAGTAAAGCAATACGATCTATCGAGACGACATGACTCGATCGTATTTGTTTGACATTTACAGTCTGTATTTGTGGACTTTTGGATAAGGCTGAGAAAAGCCAAGCATAACATTACTTTATATCTTTAACGAATGTTACGAGGACAAAACTAAATAAATGAATGAACTGAAGCAAAAAAAAAAAAAACTAATTTTAGGTTTATTCCTTTCTTTGACCTTGCTCCCTGAACCATGTGCCATACGGTCTTTTGTTGATCGGCGCTGTTTGCTATCGCCCTAAGAAATTGCAACCTTATGACCTCTTTGCACCGTCCAATCCCTCGAACGCAGGCCGTTTATTTGCTGCGCTTGTAGATCTTGGACAGGAACGTCTCGAAGACGGCCTTCTTCAGGCCCTTGGACTCGTCGATGCCGCCAATCTGCGTGCGCAGCTCGCCCACCACCTTCTCCTCGTATTCCAGGTAGCGCTGCTCCAGCTTCAGCTCGTTGAACAGTGCTTTGACAGCAGCCTCGCTGTTCTTGTCCTTGCGGCCGTAGTGCTGCTCGAGCACGGCGCGCTGCTCAGGCGTGGCCAGCTGCAGTGCCTGGTTCACGAGCCACGAGCACTTGTTGTCCATGATGTCCGTGCCGATCTTGCCAATGTGCTCGGGCAGGCCGAAGTTGTCGAGGTAATCGTCCTGGATCTGGAAGTACTCGCCCATTGGGATCAGGATCGACTCGGCCGTCTTGAGGTTCTCGGGCGTGCCGAGCTCGAGCATGTGCAGCGCCAGGGCCACGGGCAGGTAGAAGGAGTAGTAGGCCGTCTTGTAGATGACAATAAAGCGGTACTTGTCCATGCTGAAGTTGTCCAGGTTGACCTTGTCCTCGGGTGCGGTCAGTAGGTCGGCAAGCTGGCCAATCTCCGTCTGGAAGGTGACCTCGTGGAACAGCTCGAGTAGGTCGACGTAGGCGGGGTGCGACTTGAAGTGCTCCTTGAGCAGCGTGTAGATGGCCGACTCGAGCATGAAAGCGTCGTTGATGGCAATCATGCCGACACCCTCGTGGCGGTACCAGCAAGGCTTGCCACGGCGCGTGATGCTGCTGTCCATGATGTCGTCGGACACGAGGAAGAAGGCCTGCAGCAGCTCGGTCATCCAGCCAAGCGTCGCAGCCTTGAAGTATTCCTCCTCGGTCAGGGCTCGGCCGAGCAGAATCGACACCGAGTCGGGCACGGACATGCCGCGATTGCACTTGCCGCCAACGGCATTGACCTCGAGACTCTTCTTGTACCAGGCGAGGTGCTCTGCGGGCAGGTTGTACTTCTGGGCGTGGGCCAGGAGGGTGGCCTCGAGCTTGGGGAAGATCGCCTCAAACTCCTTCAGCGTCGTTCTTTGCGCCATTGCGAAGGGTTGGGTGGGGTATCGTTATGTAGAAAGTTGGTAGGCTGGAAGATCGGGACAAGAGGTCGAATCAGTCAAGGTGCCGTCCTTAATAAACAAATGTGTCGGTACCGGGGGCGGCGAGAATGCGAAGACTGTTGCTATTCTTCAAGACGAATTCGGAGCGGATGAGGGGAGTTATTTTGTGGACAAGGAGGGCCAATTAAGGGTCCCAGCTGTTGACAGTATTGGCGGTGGTGGCGGTGGGGTTGCAACTGCTTGGCCAGGGGCAAGGTACAAAGGCGGTGTGAGCTTCTTGACAAGCGGGACGAGATGGGGAAAGAGCGGCAGAATAGGCGCTTGTGGTGTGGTGGTGGGTCCCGTTGTAGCTTCCTGCAACAGCTCGACACGGTCGACGCGCTTGCGAAGAGGAAAGAGCAACCGGTGACAAGGGAGACTACGGCATCACGAACACAACAAATGCAGCGAGCTCCAAATCTCGAAGATTTTCGAATAGCCAGCTCTAGGTTTTGCGTTAACATATTGTCGCATCTAGCAAGACGACCTGCTAGAGCCCACGCAACTGCAAGATTGCCTGTCAACAATCCCATCTGACCACAGTTCGTGTCTACCACCGTCGACCATTTGGAAGCAGACAATCGTAGCAACGGAACGAAGAATTCGTCCGCTACCAAGTCTCGACTCTACCCGGCATACTGTTATTTTGACTTAAGACTTTCACTCCGGGCCCGGTGTGATCACCAATGGCCCTCAATAAACAGGAGACGCTGCAGCTGAGGTCTGCGCTGCAGGATGCCGTCGTCAAGTGCTCTGAGCGCTGTCTCTATCAATCCGCTAAATGGTACTTACCCTTCCTCCTGTCTACCCTGCATCTTTCATATCAAACGACTAACAATCTAGGGCTGCCGAGCTCTTGACTTCCATCCCTGAATCGGCCGTCGACAACACCGACATCAACCTTCCTCCGTCGGCGACTCCACCACCACTGCTCGTCACACAAAATGTCGACCCCGCCGAAGCGCGACTTGAGGCCGCCGAGATTAACAAATACCTGCTGGCCAAATCGTTCTTCGACTGTCGCGAGTACGACCGGTGCGCCGCCGTGTTCTTGCCCGACTCACTGATGGCCGGTGTGCTATCGTCATACCGCCAGAACCACCCCGACCTGTTTGGGGACAGCCCGGCACCTGCTTCTACGATAGCAGGTGGCCGGGGAAGCGGAAAGCTGGACCAGTCCGGAAGCTTCACAGGCAAAGGTGACGGCGGCGGTCGCGGCGGCCAACCGCACGATGCCGACGCACCAATGTGGGCTCCGTTTGAAGACGCAGTGCCCGTGGACGTAGGCAGCCTACCGGAGCTCAGCCAAAAGAGCCTGTTCCTCGCGCTGTACGCCAAGATGATTGCAGGCGAAAAGAAAAAGGACGAGGACGTGGAGATGGTCATGGGGCCGCAGGACACCGGCGATGTGGTCAACCGGCAGCTGCAGGTGATTAGCGCGTACCTGCAGACGTGGTTCGACCAGAACATGCTGGGGATGGACGAGGACGAGGAGCGAGTCGTCAGCCAGGGCTGGCTCGAGTACCTGTACGGCATGGTGTTGGCCAAGGAGAAGAACGAGAAGGAGGCCATGGAGTGGTTCATCCGCAGCGTGCACCGCTTTCCGATGAACTGGGGTTGCTGGCAGGAGATGACGATGCTCCTGTCACGCGTGGACGAGCTCAACAAGATTGCGCCGCGACTGCCACAAAACATTGTGTCGTTCATTTTCCACCTGCACGCCTCGCTCGAGCTGTACCAGCAGGGCCACAACCTGGCGACATCAGTCGAACAGTTGCTGTCCATCTTCCCCAACTCGTCGTTCTTGCTCACGTGTAATGCGCTGCTTGCGTACCACAGCAAAGACCTGATCGCTGCCGAGCAGCACTTTAGCACACTCCTGGCACAGCATCCGCACCGACTCGACTCGCTGGATCACTACTCCAACATATTGTATGTTCTCAACATGCGGCCCAAGCTGGCCTTTTTGGCGCACCTTTGCCAGAGTCTGGATAAGTTTCGGGCGGAAACGTGCGTGGTGATTGGCAACTACTACTCGCTCGTGTCGGCGCACGAGAAGGCTGTGCAGTACTTCCGGCGTGCGCTTGCACTCGACCGGTCGTGCCTGTCGGCATGGACGCTTATGGGCCACGAGTATGTTGAGCTCAAGAACACGCATGCGGCCATTGAGTCGTACCGGCGGGCAGTGGATGTCAACAGGCGCGATTACCGCGCGTGGTACGGCCTGGGACAGACGTACGAGGTGCTCGAGCAGCATACGTATGCGCTGTTCTACTACAAAAAAGCTGCAGGTCTGCGGCCGTGGGATGGCAAGATGTGGATGGCGGTGGGCTCGTGTCTGCAAAAGATTGGCCGGCCGCGCGACGGTATCAAGGCGCTCAAACGCGCCCTCCTGGCCGATGCCAACTATGAATCGACCGGCGGCCCTGGCGGCAATGGTGGACGAGGTGCGGCGCCTGGCTACATAGACCCGGAAATCCTGCTGCAAATCGCCTTCATGTACGACCATCTCGACGAACACGAAGAGGCCAAGTCGTACATGGAGCTCTGCATGGCGCAGGAGGAGGGCGAGCAGGAATTTGGGGGCGGCGGCAGCGGCGGTAACGCGAACCTGGGTGACTCGGTGGCTCTGCACCGGGAGTCCATCGGTGGGTCCGGCGCGGCACCCGATGATGACGACTACGACAACGGCGGCGCTGGGGGAAGCGGCGGTGGAGGCAACGGTAATGAGGGCACAGGCGTCACACCGGCTACAAGCAAGGCACGTCTGTGGCTGGCGCGGGCGGCCCTGCAATCTGAAGAGTACGAGACGGCAATTATGCTGGCGTCGGAGTTGTGCCTGGACGGCGTCGAAGTGGAAGAGGCCAAGACGCTGGTACGGGATGCTAAAGCAGAATTAGAGAGGCAGCGGCGGGAGGGAGGACAGGGAGATACAACAGCCGGTGACGTGGGCATTCATGCATATGCAGGCAGCTAGAAGCGCCGGAGCATGTCGCGGGCACAGCGGGCCTTGGGTTTGATACGGTCGCCACTGTTTTTTGAGCCGCACGGAGGTCGACGACTTCGGCGGTAGTGAGAGAGGGTGTGCTAGGGAATGAGTCACGATGGGCAACGATGGGCAACGATGGGCATACAACTGGCATAAGTTTGGCGTTGTGGTCAGGCAGGTTCTATTCATTTGACATTGCAAAGTGTAGAGCAATCAATATATTCGTCTTTCTCGTATCTTCTCCAAGTCAACTTCTTCTTGCCTCGTAATTTTTTCAACTTTGTTTTGTATGTGAAAGGATGTAAACAAAAGGGGTAATTGAAATTGTAAGTATACTAAGGAGTAGTAGTACTGTAGAAAAGAGAAGATGATAGAAATAGAGAAAGAAAACAATAGAAAGGCTACAAATAAAGATATAATAAGAAGGAATCAAGACATGAGATAAAAAATGTCCCCAAAAGATCGATTGATCCTCATTTTCGTCTAAAGTACCTGGAAAAGAGAAAGAGGGCCGGAGTGCGAACTTGAGAGGGGGGGAATAATACGACGGTGAAAAAGAAAACAAAAAAAGAAGCGCGTGTCCAAGAAGTGGTGTCCCGTCCCCCCCTTTTAATCATCCGCTTCACCATTCTTCTTATATCCCCACCCTCCCTTTCATTCTGCGTTCTACGAGATCTGTAGAACCATGGGGCCCGCAACAATAATGTCGTCCGTAATGACACCCGTCAGCGGCGCCTGGGTCACCAGGTTGACGTATGCAATGCCCGCCAGCTCGCCCTGGCCCGGGATCGTGCAGCCAGTTTCGGGCGAAAAGGCCGAAAAGGCGGTGCCACCGGCAATGTTGCCGTTGGTAAAGGCACAGAACTGCGCCGTGGACGAGGCATTGGACTGGAGCTGGATGGTCTGGCCAATGGCGGCGACGGCGGTCTGGCCGGCAGCCATGGTGAGGGCGGGAAAGGCAGTCAGGATCAGGTTAGAGCCTTCGGGGCAGGACGTGATAAAGGGTGCGGCGAGCGAGAAGACCTGCTTGGGCGACAGGGCGGTGTCAAAGGCACCCGGAGCGGCGGCGGCGGCGCTGGCAATGCGGACAAAGGTCTGATGGCGAGCCTCGACGGTCAAGATGGAGGCCGCGGTCGAGAGAATCGAGCCGTCGGAAATCAGCGGGCCGCCACCCAAATAGGCGGAGACACCCACGTTCTCGAGAACACCGGCGGTGGCGACCATGGACTTGGCATCTGTGAAGCCAAAGTTGTAGGTGCAGGGCTCGACGGGTTTGACACCAGCCTGGGCGATGGCAGACTGCAGCAGGGAAATGTGGGCCTGTTCGCTGGAGCCGATGCCGATCAGATCGTTTACTTGCTGTTGTGTCAGGCCGAGGGCGGTGAAGTCAGAGGCCGGGAACTTGGCGAAGCCCTGCTGGTAAAAGGTGCCCTCGAGCCATTCAAGCGTGAGGGCACTTGTGCTGTTAGGGGAGAACAAATACAATTTTATTTTATTTATTATTTATTATTTTTTTAAAAAAGAAGGCGGGTGGAAGGCTCACAATTGCAGAATGTCAACATCCGTGAGGCCGGCGGCGGCTGCTGCGGCGTTTTGGCGCTTGCTGTACTCGTACATCTTCACTTGCGAGGCGCTGAGCTTGGGAACAGATGGTAATGCGGAGGCGACGGTGACGAGGCCGGCCACGAGGCCTGCTGTCTTGATGAAGGAAGGCATTATGAAAGGTGGTTGTCGATTTTGTGGTTGAGTTTCGGGGGTTTTATTGGATTTTTATGTCGTGAATCGTAGAAAGCAAGACCAGCCTGATTTTGTTGTAAAGATGCTGCCCTCCGGGGTGCACACTCTGAAAGTATTAAAAAGGTAAATGTAAAAACACGGCGAATAAAAGATTGTGGTTGTAAAAGAGTGAATAAACAAAACGATGCCCAGGAAAGCCGACCAGCGCTTTGGGGTTCTATAAAGGAAGGGAAAGTGAGGGGAGAAAAAGAAGGACGATGATCGGAAAAAACAGAATGTCGTGAGATGAGAAAAGGAAGGAGAGTAATAGGGAAAGAAAAAAAAAAAAAGAGGGAAAGGGTAGAAAGAAAAGAGAAAACGGAATAGGGAGGAAAAGAAAGGAACAAGATATGGCTCAGGGAGTGGACCAAGAAAAAGTGCCCTCCTACGTGGAGACTTACAAAAACCAAAAAAGCCAAGACCGGAAGGGGTACTGAGGTCCAACCGGTACGGGGGAGGAACAAAAAGACCAAGCAAAGGCAGAAACGAGGGACAGGGGTCAAGGGGAGACAAGAGAACAAGAGACGAAGGACAGACCGAAAAAACAGCAAAGCGCAGTCAGCAATGAATTTGGTGCAAGCGGCTGCTCCTCGATCCGAGAAACGGCTTCCAACTGCATGGCATAGGCCTGTTCTGCGACAGTTGACAGACCGGCGCAAAGATGGTACGGAGATGGATAAACAAAAGGCGGGTCTGCTTCTGCTGGCAGGAGGCAGTCCTCTGTAAAGTGCCAGCCAGAATAAGGTACAGCGCCCAGAAAATGATGGCTCGGGACAGATAGCTTGCGGGCTGAGTGAGCCAGGTTGCGCAATGCATGGGAGACAGAGGCAGCAAGCAGGGAAGTATGGAAGAGGGCGCTCCCGAGAAAGTGTTCCAGGGTTGCCAAGAGGAGGATGAAGGGCACAGATTCGAGTCCGATGGGGGGAGATTTGAGATGGCAGGACGGACAGGCGACAGATCCCTGCAGTGGACATATCTACTAAAAGGCGAAACGCCGCCGAGAAACTAAGTTGGCGATGTTATCGTTAGAGTTCTTGTGGAGGCTCGTGACTGTGAGGTTGTTCGTGTAAGTGAGGCCAGGACGTTGCAATGGGCCAATCAGAGGCCAGTGAAACACGAAACACAGAAAACCCCTTTCCCCTTCCGTTCCTACCCTATGCGGGTGCAACTGCGCTTTGGGACGAAAGAACGTGTAGAAACGGGAGACGGAGTACGAATGTACGTCGTAGTTAGCTGTCGCACCTGCCAAAAGCAAGGTTTCTTGTTCCTTCCCTTTCTAATTTTATTTGGGTTGTCTGTGTGCCGCACTCCGTAGGGCAAGCACGCTTCAGAAAAAGAAGCTTCGATGTGGGGGTGCTTCAAAACAAGGATGGCACGGGTAGCACCGTCCCTTATCCACTTTCTGTGACTCGGAGCGGTTTCAGCGCAGTTTCGGGCGCGCGGACTGTGTGCAAGCCGGCGCAGAAGCTCTTGGGTGGAATACGACTCAAGCGATGGTGTAAATCAGCTTTTGCGTAAGGATAGTGAAGAGTATTATTACCTAGGCATGGCGTGATAGTAGGTTGTGCTTAGGAGGTAATTAACACAAAGTAGCAGGCAGCCAGGTAGGAGACAAACAGGGGAAGGAGCGACGGGAACTCACAAAGACAACAAGCAACAGCATGTATTGCATCGAAGAGCGGACAAAGTCCTACAATACATCATATGAAGTAAGCTGATTTCCGTTCGTATGTCAGTGTACTCCGTAAATCTGTGATTTCTCGGCCTCGACCCAACGACTTGGCCCATCTGCAGGTCTGACGGACAGCTGCAGAAGCGTGGCAAGGGACAGCTATGCAATTGAAATGCCGTCATCTCGACCACATTTCGCTACATCGGAAATTTCAACATATTTCTCCGTCTCTATTGTCCAGAAGCACTTTCATAGGTCCGTTTGTTTTGCGATGTCGTGACAAACTATTCCACCTTCCCTGTACAAAAACATCATGTCGTTCTCGTAAATTGAAGGACATTTGTCGGAAACATTGTCAGCATTGGCAGTCTTGGCCTCTCCTTGCATGTCCACATAAATGGAGATGGATGCTCTGCTTTCCGTTCCATCAGGAAGATATTAATAGAGAAGATGATTGCTTTTAACACAGATAGGCTCGGGAGCCGAGCCGATTAGACCAGGGCCCTTGCAGGCCAGATGAGATTTTCAACAAAAAATGGAGACAGGATATGCCAGTTCATGGTCGACGCTGCGGCAGACGGGGCAACGAGGAGGTGTGCATCACAAAAGGAGGACGCCATGTTTGATATAGGTGAAGTTTCATAATGGTTGCCATCAGAGTACAAGCGAAAGCAACTCGGGGTGCAAAGCACATGGATGCTATCTAGGACAAAACGTTGTCTACAAGTGAAAGGTAATAACGATGTTAGATCAAGAGATGGCGGATAGGGAATAGATAGGGAATAGACTTGTGTCATGGGTATCAAAGAGCAGATATAATGCAACATACAATAAACAAATAAACAATACACAGTACACAATAAAACTATGACTTGTATTTATAGATAACTTATATAACTTTTATTTTAATCTGTTTGTTTCTTTGAGAAAAATTACATGGTTTTAATTTTTATTCTCATTTTATTTTTATTTTTAGCAAAGACTATCTAGACATTATGTTTTACAAAGAAGAGAGACCGACCACAGTTAGTGTTTGCCCGAAAAACAAAAAATGAATACAGCTACATTCAATGCGTATAAACAAATAGCAAAACATTAGATGATTGCTTTCGCAACCCTGCCGACATGTCTTGTCTTTCTTGGCACTTGCCTTTGTTGGCTCCCACACTTTCATCCTATGTCGTGCTGCAATGACAACAGAAATATACTAAACAAAGCCGGAGGCCGTATCGAGAAGCAGTCCATTTGAATCTTATGCCGCGACCCGACAAGCGCAATGCCATTTTGAATTCGGAGCTCTGGCAGTGATGTAGACCTTGAACCCACCGCTTTTGCATTCTTCACATGGGAAAAAGCGTCGATCATCTGTCGCATCGACGTCGTTGGTTCTGAGGGTTTGACACAGCACTGACGCTCCGGCTAAATAATGACAGAGACAATAACGACCGGATGCAACGGATGGCCGCACAAGCTGCATCTGAAAATGTCTTGGAGACGAATGGACGATGAGGAAAGCGTTTCATTTACTTCACGATGATTGAAAAACAGCAAAAGAGTCGACGGACACGCACATATTGTGAGAATCTCGACGCTGCTCAAGAACAAAAGACAAACATCAACATACCAGCATTTAACTAACCAATGCTCTTATGGGTTGCCGAATTTCTTCCTTTATTGATTTTTCTTTCCAGTAATATAAAATATAAAAAAAGTGCATCGGGGATATCCAAACCGGCATGCTCTTTTCCGCACGCGTCATGTATGCAGCATGCCTTGAAAGCGAGTGACTCTGCGGATGTGCTACGCAAGGCTTGTCGCTGTCTGCTTAAACAGCAGAAGGGTATGTGGAGTTTTGTGCTTTCCAGTACGACGAACGCAGTCGAGTGTTGAGTGACGGGTGACAGTCTGAAAAGCAAACAGCAAAATAGCAAGACAAAAAAACACATATAGCAAAAGCATATAAAACAAAAAAAGTAACAGATACAATAAACTCAAGCACTTGCAATAACCAGTAACACGCGCGGATGCCAAAATCAATACTCAAAATCTCCACCAACTAGATCATCCACTGCAGATATTGCCGCAAGCACAGCGATGACAATAGACTGGGTCCAGGCACACACAAAACACACATTATTTTCACCTCTTGCTTTTGTATATTCGATTCGCCCCTTACAGTGTTTGCTTCGCTGGTGCTTTGATCTAGGACGTTGCAGGACTGTCCATTTTCGTCTTACAGAGCGTAAGGGTTGACGGAGCGGATTGTCAGGCACCTGGAAAATATGAATGTTAGCAGATGAAATAAAAATGAATACGGAAAGGGATGTCATCATACGGTGGGCTCTTGCTAAGATCCGTCTTGAGGATGATGGGCACACGCGTCATCTCCGTCACATCTTGGATGTACTCGCCATCCTCCTCACGCAGATGGAACAGCTTGAGGTACTTCTCCTTGTCCGTGAGGCGGGACTCGGGTGACTCCAACGCAGGCACGCGCTCTGACTGCGCACGCTGGAGGGCGGCGTCCGCACCGCCGCCGACCTCGAGACGGGACGGCGAGCCAGGAACGCTCTGGGTCGGGCGCTCGGCAAGCGACGCGCCAGCCATAGCCTCCGTAATGTCCGAGCCGTTATCCTCGTCATCGTCAAAGAGAGCGTCCGTGTCGTCCGTCGAGATGGTGCCCGTGTCAATCTGCTTGCGAGCAGCCTCCTCACGCTCACGGCGCTGGCGCTCAGCTTCCTCGTGCTGCTGTTGGGCGTTCGCAGCGTCCCTGACGCGCGTCGACGGGCCAGACCGCACACGCTCGTCTTCGGGAACATACGACGAGCTGGTCACGCCTTTCTCCCAGTACAGTTCTAGAACGCGCTTGTCTTTACGGAACTCGGCCTTCTTCAATGGCAGCTGGTCGCAGTGGACGCGCTTCTCAAAGCCCCATTCGGGAATGAGCACGTCAAAGGCCGATTCGTACACACAGAGGACGATTCCTTCGGAAATCAGGTCGCCGTGCGTCTCGAGGCGCTTCTTGTCCATGATACGGCACGAGTCAATATGCACGCTCTGCTCTTGCGCGTTCTGCGCTGAGTCCTTCTTGACGTTGCAAGAGTCGACCGTCTTGGCCAGGGTATCGTCCTCGAATGAGTCGGGATTACCCGACAGCACCGCAAGAAGCTGGCGCTGGACAATGATGTCGACAACTCGGCGCGTAGGCGCCGTTGAGTGCGTGTACACGGGCAGGTTGAGACCGTAATGCATCCATTCTTGCCTCGACTTGCCGCCGCAAACAAAATACTTGGCGCGCTGCATCGACTTGACCAGGGATGTCTCCATGCCCTTGCGAATGTCTGCATCCTCCACCTTGAACAGACTGTTTTGAAGCGTTCCGCTCGTGCTCGAGTCAATGTCGTAGCCCAGAGCGGTCAGGCGCTCCACAATCGTTTGGAGGCGGCGGGAGTTGGGCTCCGCGTGCCGGCGCAGCAGGGCCTTTTGGGGAAGGCCCTCGGCTAGCAGCTTTGCGACGTGCGCGTTGACCTTGTGCATGAGCTCTTCGACCAGCTCCACGGCAGGAGTGGTGTCGAAAATGTTGTGCTCAATAGGGATGTTCTCATCATCGAGCTGCTGCACCAGACGCAGAGGGGCCACCGGCTCACCGGCCGAGCCTAGTCGTGCCTCGCGGAACTTGTCGGTCACTAGGCGGAGGATTTGAATGTCCTTGGCGGATGCCGCGCCATGCTCGAATCCATTGGCGTTGGCCAGAGCCTTGTTGATGCTGGTAAGAGACAGCTTGCCGTTGCTCTTGATAATACTCTTGCCAACCCAAATGTCCTCGTCGGCGGCAACGCCTGTGTGTGCGTCGACCTGGAAAACGACACTGAGCGTGAGACGGTCCTCGTCCGGCAGGAGCGAGCACAAGTCAGTTGCCAGACGAGGCGGCAGCAAAGCACACGTACGGTTCAGCAGGTGCACACTAGTTCCGCGCTTCTTAGCCTCGCGCTCGACCAGAGAGGCGGGCTTGACAAAGTGCGCGACGTGGGGAATGTGGACACCAATCTCAATCTTCCCGTCGGTACCAGACTTCACGTGCACCGCATTGCCCAGGTTGGGTGTGCCATCCAGGTCAACGGTGAACGTCTTCTCGTCGCGAAAATCGCGGCGTTCCTTAATATCAGCTTCGTCCTCTTTGCAGGGGCCAGACGTGCCCCAGTCAGCGTGGATGCTGCGAAGAACCGCGTCGGAGAATTCGTCCGACGCAAAGTTGTTGTCACGTAGTAGTGCGTCGGTCTCGGTCTGAACATCGCCCATGTGGCCGAGCAGCTCGACCAGGGTGCCAAAAGGATGCAAGGATGTAATCGGCCAGCGCTTGATGCAGGCAACAAAGATGCGATCAGCGTAGTCTTGGTGTTTTTCAACAAAGTCGCGCGGCGCCTGCTCTGTTGGGATTGCAATCAGCGGCACGCGCTTGTCGGTTGGCTTGAACCACACAATCTTGGGCTTGTCCTGGTTACGGTTGTCGCCGTGGCGTGAGTTGTTGCGGTCCGCATCCTGCTTGTCCTTGGTGGCCTGGCTGCTCGGGCGCAGCAGGCCGAGCGTGCCGGAGAACATCTGACCGGCAATGCGCTCCACAACAGCAACGATGTGGCCGGCAAAGAGCGGTTTCTGTTCGTCGTTGATCTCCTCCTCCTCGACAAGCAGCAAACTCTGGCCCTCGACTTCGACGTCGTCGTTCTTCTTCTGAGTCGGGCGCTGGCGGAGACTACCACGACGGCGGATGCCACCGTCACTGCCGTTGTTGAGGCTACCGCCACCGTTGCCGATGCCGGAGCCATTGTTGCCGTCACCATTGCCGTTTGTTGAGCCAGAGCGGGTATCTGTGATGTCCTTGCGCTTCTTCTTTTCTTCCTTCTCACGCTTCTGAGCCCAGACCTCGTCGACGTCAAGCAGCTCGACAGCGACTAAATCGCCTTCTAGGGCACGGTTCCGATCTTTGCTTCCGCAGATGAAGATATCAGCCATCAGGTCTGCCGTGGTCACATATGCATCGCTGCGGTTCTTCTTGTTGACACGAAGAATACCCTGCACCAGTGCACCGTTTTGCAAGAGAGGGGGTAGGGTGGCCTGGGGCATGTATGGAGTGAACAGGGTCTTGCGTTGCTGCTGCTGTGCCTGGTTCTGCTGCACTTGTCCTTGGGCAGCGTGCTGGCTGTTCTGCAGACCGAGGAACTGCTGGGCATTGATCTGCTGCATGGCCTGGAGCTGGCCGAGCTGCATGGGGTTCAGCTGATTGAGCTGCTGCTGGCCAGGGAAGGCGCCCGGGATCATCATCTGGCTACCTTGGAGCTGCAGCAGCTGCGGGTACGCGCCAATGGAGCTGATTGACTGACCGCCACCCACAGAAGCACGCGAGCGATGGCCAGGTTGAAAGCCCTGCTGGGGTTGCTGGGGTTGCTGGGGTTGCTGCTGCTGCTGAGGCTGCTGCTGGCCATTGTTGGTACCGTCTTGAGCTGCTGCCGGGTTGCGCCAGTTGCTATCAAAGTTGCGCGAGTTGGTGCGCGCATGGCTGCCGCCACCACGGCGCTGAAAGTCATGCGTGCCGCTGAGTGAGTCAGCCTGGTAGTTGCCCATGCCACCGCGACCTAGGCCACCGCCGCCACGACCGACCGCCATACTTTGGCTACGACCATGGGCGGACCCGCGGCCACGGGATGCCACGGCAGGTGGGGGAGTCGGGTTGCTCTGGCTGTCCACGACGACATCTCCCTCGGGCTTCTCGCTAGCAGACGAAGTGGAGGAAGCAGCGGCGGCACCGGGAGCAGGGAACTGAAAAGCGGACGTAGTGCGCTTTTGTTGGGCAATCTCGGCAGCCTTGCGAGCGTCGGCAACGACGAGGGAGTGGCGGCGCTGGTGCCCACCACCAGCACCACCACCACCCCGGCCGGTACGAGAGCTCGGACCGCCACCCTCTCGGGCGTGGGCTGGGCTTTCAAAATTACCGAAGGTGGAGCCAGAGGCGCCTGACGATGGGGCCGGAGGCGGACCCATTCCCATGTTCGGGAGAGCCGACTGATTACGGCGATGTGAGTGGGTCTGCTGTGGAATACCCGCGTTGACGTTTTGTTGCGGTTGCTGCTGCTGCTGTTGCTGCGGCAGCTGAGCCGGGAATTGAAAGCCCGCCTGTGGCGACATGTTGAGAGCGGGCTGCATGGGAAAAGCACCGCCTGCGCCAAGACCTTGGTTTGGGATCATGCCATTTATGGCATACTGTTGAAGCTGCTGCTGTTGCTGTTGCAGGAGCTCTATCTGCTGTTGGAGCATAGCAGGGGTCACTGTAACGAATAGAAGAAAAGTAAACCATTGTTAGCTTCGGTGGAGACGCTGTGAGCTATTTTGGGCGAGGTAGTCGAGGTAGGGGGAGGTCAGAAGGGGTAAACAGAGGGGGACAAATGGAGAGAGAGATGAGACACGTGTCAAAGCGCTGAAGGCAGTCGGGGCCATTCGACCACAACAAGCTCGCCGATACGGACAAAACGAAAGCCAAGGTGGCACGAGGATGCGAAAAGGACATATAGAGACGAATGGGGAGTATCGGAGGGGATGACAACGAGATACGTACTGCTTTGGTTGGTATACAGGCTGACGAGCGGCGTCATTTCAGACGGACTCCGTCGGTGTGCAATATGTAAACGGCGGCCAGTCGGCCCGGGGACGCCCCCAGCGGGCGGGTTGTTCTGCTGCTGGTCCATGACGCTGGATATTCCTGAATACGTGCCGCTCGAAGCTCAAGTAGCTCAAGGGAATACAGACTAGGATGATGATATGCTAACGATGCACTCGGTAAGGAGGGTGGCCGTTCTTTGGACGAGGTGGCGGTAGTCGAACTGGAGGTGGGATGGAAGGCAAAATGCAGGCGGTCGAAGCTAGGTAAAGATGCAGATAGAAATACGGTGATGCGATGGACAAGGATGGGCCAAGTTGGAAGATTTGAATATCAAACGAGGTGAGCTGTCGTGGTAGGTAGCTGACGATATTGACGATGCGAGAAAGTGGATGTTGCAACACGAAGGTCTTCTTGTGTGATGATAAAATTGTGATCCGTGGACGGACGATCGATTGGCTTAGGGAAATGCCAAGCAGATGGACGGTTCCGAGGTCAACCGAAGCTGGGGAATTGAGGATGACGATGCGAGGTAAACGGCGCTGGTGCGGGATGCGGATGGTGGACAGGAAGCTGTTGGCTTGAAAAGGGGGGAAGGCACAACCAGCAGCCAGCGACCACGCGGCCTGAACGGACACAGCAACCGTAGTGGAGCGATATTGAGAGAGCGAAAGGCTCGGCAATGGTTGTGGAAGGAGAGACGATGATATAGAAGGGAAGGACTGATCAAGAAAATACGAGGAAGAGAAGGACAGAAGGAAGGTGAAGAAAACAATGCGAATATGGAGGAAAGGAGAAAAGAAGAGGGAAAGAGCAAAGGAGAAATAATATGGTGATGCTTGGAAGGTGTGATGGAGACGTCGTTGCCCCAGCTCTGGTTTTTTGGGCACCTGCTCCTCTTCTCCTCCTCCTGATTGCCCTACTCCTTCCTCCTTCTCGCCTCTTCTCCCTGGTTAGCGGCGGTTGGTTGTCTTGTGTGGGTGTGGGAGTGGGGCCGTTGCTCCTTGTGCGGGCACCTGTGGGCTTCTGCTGCGGGCCTGGACAGCGCAGTCGATGCCGTAAACTGCCAACTGCCCCGCTTTTACGCAGCTTTGGCCCTGTAGCGTCGGCGGCCGTTGACCGCCCGGCAGAAAAGCAGGCCTCGAGCTTGGGGGCTTCTTTTGCGTAATACGAGCTGAGGCAGGAGCCCTGGAGCGCTGGAGTGGCTCCCGGAAGTCCCAGTAATCGACAAGCGATGGCTCATCATTACTATTCTCCGGGTCAGTCGAAAAATCGGAGTGTTTTCATACTGTTAGACATTGAGCGACTCCTTTAGCTTTAGCGGCGGCAGCACTCATAGCGGGGCCCGTGAACGGGTAAAGGGCCTGTATGTGGTAACCAAGGAAGCTCCGGAGTAGTAAATGGGCGAATGAGCTCTTTCCTGACTGAGTACTTGTTGGACACAGGCACTTGCAAGTATCAACCAGGTATTACCGTCTCCGAGAATTTTGGAAGTGTTCGGCGCTAATGTTGGGATACTAATACCTTTGTAACAAGCCCAACCTCAGCACCAACGCGCTAGACGGCGCGGGAAAACGACGCCGCGTGCAGAGCCAACCAACAAAAATCGACACCTCACTTTGCGGTGGTGTTATTGACAGCTTTATTTTGACTTCCAACATCGCGATACCACGCATTTCGCGAGGTACTAACTGCGCGACGACTGCCAAATGTTGACGCTCGCTTCTGTCTTTTCTTTTTTGCACTACCAATACTCAATATAGTTAACGCTAACGGTCGCCGAGCTATGAGAGAGACAACTGTTTCCCTCTCACTTTCCCTCACTTCATCTCCTTGTCTTATCTCACCTTTCTCCTAATACCCTCCCCTCTCCTCCCGGACAACACTCCCACCGTTGTCCCGTCATGGCCAACTCCTCACCACCACGACCGCGCACGGCCAAGGCCTCTCCTGCGCCTTCATGGCGCCAGTCTGCGTACCCCATGTCCGACCCGCCCGAGATCTCCGACTTCCTACTCGAGTCGCGCAACTCGCCCGAGGCGCATCGCCGCAACTACGCCGAGGCCCAGCGAGAGCATGACCGCGTGCTTAAGGCAGCGTTGCATGTGTTCGATCTGCACCAGCTGGCAGAGGCCCAGCGTGAGATCGAGGATGAGGAGCGGCGGCGGAGGCAGCGCGTCGCCGAGGAGGCCAAGCGTATCGAGAAGGAACGCCAGGCGAAAATCAAGCAGTTGGAGGACGAGGCGCGACTGGCTGCACAAAAGGCAGCTCCCATACCGAAACCCGTGATTGCAGCACCGCCACCAGCAGCACCACAACCGCCGGCGGCGGCTCAGTCCTCGTCACCGCCACTACCAACTCCACCACCAGCAGCGGCCGCCGAAGAACCCTTTAAGAAGCAACAGGAGCAGGCCTCGGCCGCCCAGCCACCATTACAGCAACCTCCCGCGAACCCCTTCTCTAGAGGTTCGGCATCAAAGTTGAACGGAACTGCAGCATCGTCACCGTTTGGTATGCCGTCTCCGGCTTCGGAGCTGGGCGGCACACCCCGACCTACGCAGTCTCTGTCTCCGTCTCCATTCACCAACGGCACTGCTGCGGCAGCTGCACCGGCTAAGACTGCTCCGGAACCGGCTGCTGCCCCTGCAGCGACGACACCCGACCGGCACATCGAGGTGCACAAGAACCTCAAGGCTCTGCGGAAGTTTGTTGCACAGCAGTCGAAGACCAATCCTGCGCTCAAGAGCCGGATGGGCGATATGCGCCGGGATATTAGGAAGTCCTTTGGCCAGTTAACCAGTGGCGGCCTGCGTGAGAACCGTGTACCTGTTGCCCGCATCATCACGACACTTACGGCAGGTTTGAAGGAAGTGCCGAGTGAATTGATGGACCCCAGCCAGTTTGTGCTGGAACCGCGCACGCAGCCCGTTGAGGGTGCTCTCCACAACGAACCGCAATTGCCGTCCCTCTACCTGTACCTGCTCAATGTGCTTTCCAAGGCCGCCATTGCACAGTTTATAAACGAGTCGGGCGCCGACCCGCGCACAGCTGAGGCCATTGGCCAGGCAGTTGTCAAAGTCTACTCGGAGGCCGAGTTCCTATGGCGCGGCAAGCCAATGATTGATATGCTCATTGCCAAGTACCGCGTCGTTTGCCCGGTGCTTTTTGGCTTCCGCGGCAACGACAAGATGGAGCGTGGAAGGGCCCAGGTCGGCTGGCGCAAGGAGGACGGCCGCTGGATCCCGGAGCAGTACCACATTGACCGCATGACGGGATTGGGTGCTGGGTTCGCGGCGATCACACTGCGTGATTTCTCGCGTGTCAAGCGTGAGAGCCCTTGGCCGCCGACGGTCTACTGGACGGCTCTCGCGCAGATCGTCAACACGCCACCCGAGGAAATGTCTGAGACGCAGTGCTACGTTCTTAAGGCCATGATTGCTGACAACGAGTCGAAGTTTTTGGGCTTCTATGGAAACGCCGGTGTAGCTGCGCTCCGCAGTGCATTGGTCGACTATCCGGCACGCATTCCCAAGGCGTCGGCTGCAAGCGAAACACTCAAGGTGTTGGCAAAGACGATCAATGTAAAGACGGGAT
This sequence comes from Sporothrix globosa, assembly GCA_001630435.1. Classification (NCBI taxonomy): domain Eukaryota; kingdom Fungi; phylum Ascomycota; class Sordariomycetes; order Ophiostomatales; family Ophiostomataceae; genus Sporothrix; species Sporothrix globosa. The sequence continues at coordinate 3,183,304 of LVYW01000006.1, forward strand.
TGGATCTTGAGAGCATATAGGGCGTGACATGAGGCTCGAACGGGTTTTGAACATTTCCTTTTTTTGTCTTTTATAGTGTGCTTTGACTGTTGCACTGCTTTCTTCTCTACACGTCTTGTTCTTGTGTCTGCTTGAATAAGGGGCAAGAACTCACGCATTACTTGGGCGTTTATTGTTCATTTTGATACTTTGCCCTTTGGATTTTCTTGTAACATAGCAAAGCACGACCGTCGTTTTGATGACGTCGTTTCCTTCGCAACTTTGTGTTTACCTGGTTGGATGTGTTATTTGGTTGTAGTCGCTCCTTTTGAGCAAAAAATACATATTTACGAATGCTATGTACATGATTTGATACAAAAGAACAAATAAACATTATATGGTAACGCCGCCGACGCCGAGAATAGACATGTGTAGAACATTTACCAGAGAAACAAAATTATGAGGCTTCTGTATGCTAGAGCACGAGAAGCAGAACCAGCAAAACAATCAGGACAACAATCAGCACGCCGATACAGCAGCTGCTATACCGGTCCTCATTGCGCCGGATAATGGTCCGCAAGTTCTTCATACCCGTTTCCAATCGCCCGCCTACACGGTCAGCAAGGTTGTCTGTCACCTCGAGCATTTCGCGCTGCTCCTCCAGCTCGCGGCCCATGTCGTCGGCTTGCCGCCTCAGGTTGCCCACTGTCTGAAACACGCCGTCCAAATGCTGGTCCTGCTCATTCATCATTTGCAGTTGTTGCTCGCGCTCAAATTCAGCGTAATTGTCTGTTGCGTCACCGGTTTCCATGGCAAACGAGTTTGGGTCGGGGAGGTCGCCGCCAGCAACACCAGCACCTCCTGGTCGGTTGTTGCCCGACACCACGGCCTTGAGCTCACGCCGCATCTTGTCCACCTCTTCGCTCGCCTGCTGCACCACGCGCTGGCGCCGCGTGACCTCGGCCGCATTGAGGCCAAACTGAGCCGGGTTGTCTTCAACGGCGCGCACGCTCTCGACGAGGTCGGCGAGATCTTCGGCGAGTGAGGAGAGCGCGGACTCAAGATCGGCACGTGCGGCTGTGAGTTCCGGGGAGGTGGCTGCTGTCGAGAGGGAGCGGATGCGCAGGTAGGACTCGAAGAGGGGCCGTGTCGAGGCTAGCTGGGAGAGGACATCTCTACAGACGAAGGAGAGCAATCGGTTAGTCCATATCCTTAGTAGCGATGGTGAAGGGGTCTGAAACGTACTGTTGGACCTGGAGGAACGGGTCTTCATCATTAGGAGATGCCATTATGTTGTGCGCCTTGGTGTGTTGGGCATGGTATGTGGTGGCCAAGAGAAGTAGGGAAAGAGAGAACTAAGAAACTAGTAACGCGAAATGAGTTTGACGTTGGATTTGATGCGGTGCACATCCAGGACCGGCAACGTCGCGAATGGCCTTTTGCGTAATGTTAGGATGACGAAGGCAGCTTGGAACAAGCGGCCGTGATTGGACGGGCCCCTGAGACTGTTATCCACTCTGGGCGATCTCGGTTCTAACCTAGGCAGCTTAGCTACCATTACAGCGGCTTGTAGCCTGTGGCACTAATAGACGGGCTAATCGCAAGACCATTCTGCGGTAAAGAAAACAACTTCGGTGCTTGACAAAGGGACAACTAACGTATAAGACATACATTGTGGCTTGTCACTGGAGCTGTGTCTGGTGGAGGCAAATTAAAGACAAAAATAACATATAGCAAAAAGACACAACCATACGCAACTAGTTTTGACTGTATTCCGTACAGAAGGTGTTTCTGGTGGCCAAAGAAAAAGGCAAAAAAGCAACTGCAACTTCCGGGAGTCGAACCCGGAGCCTACGCATGGGAAGCGTAGATGTTACCGCTACACCAAAGTTGCTTATAGACATGATGATTGAATCATTTGCTAGTTTAAATAACCCAGCTTGGTCTTGTGAAGGAAGCTCCCGCCGACCAAGCTCCCTAACCCCGCCAATCCCCCTAATCGAAAACCTGTCTTCGGTGAAGCTGCCACATCGGTGGCCTTTTCTCGCCGAACTTGAGACGTCCTTTGCCCACGAAGCCACCACAGCCATACCACAACCTCACCCCCATCTATACATCCTAACCCCTCCGACGATCACCATGACGGCTCGCAGCGACAAGATCGAAAAGATCATTGCGCGTATGCAGCAACGTATCAGCGAAGGCCAGTACTATGAAGCTCAGCAACAAACCCGCGTCGTCGCCGCTCGGCACATCAAGGCTGCCAACTGGACAGCGGCCATTGATATTTTGTACAATGTGGCGCAAGCTTTGTTGAAGGCAGGCCAGGGCGGCAGCGGCGGCGACCTGAGCATTTTCATGGTCGATGTTTATCAGCAGGCAGAGCTCGCGCCCGATGCCACATCGCGGGGCCGGGTTCTGACATGCCTGCGCCTGTTTGACAGTGGGGAGCCGACGCGCAAGAAGTACATTACGGAAGCGATAGCGTAAGTGATGCCGGAAAGTAGGTCTCTATTCTTATTCTACCAATTCAAGCTCTCTAACATTGTGTGCAGATGGTCGGCCAAGTTTGGCGAATACCCGGCCGGTGACCCCGAGCTGCACCACGTCATCGGCTCGCTCTATGCCGACGAGCACGAACCCTACGAGGCCGAGCGCCACCTCCTGACGGGAACCAAGGACTCTCCGGCGGTTCTTGCTCGCATGGAATACGCGTGGTACCAGCAGGACGACGCCCATACAGCCCCACTGTACGTCGGCCGAGCTGTCCTCCCATACCTGCTCATGGCCAACGTACGCGCCGCCAACGAGAGCTTTCGTGTCTTTGCGACCGCCTTGACCAACGACAACCCGGGCCTCAATATCCAAGATGTGAGCAGCGCAAGTGCCGATGCGCGCGTGTTCCCGAGTCTGCCACTCCTCAATTTTCTTAGTCTGTTACTGCTTGCCGTCCAGCGCGGCAGCCCTGAGCTATTCCGGCAACTGTCGACCAAGTACGCAACCCAGCTGCGGGAGAACGAGTCATGGTCAGATGCGGTCGAGACGATTGCCGAGATGTACTTCCACATCCAGCGGCCGAGGCAGAGCAACCCGCTGTTTGATATGATGGGAAGCTTGTTCGGCGGCGGTGCAGGTGGTGGTGGTGGTGGTAGTGGCGGCGGTGGCAACTCAAGAGCAAAAGGAAACAGAAGCATCGAGGCACCAGTCGCGGAAGGTTTGGACTAGTCGCTGAAGTGTCGCCTTGTTGGAGGCGAATGGTAGATTTGGACGGCGACTTCTCAATATTTGATGATGGATTAATACCATGACCCGGCGCATGGAACGTGTAATGTAGAGGCCGATCAATAGCAGTAGACACGATTAAAAATGTATTTAAAGCCACATGTAGCTGTCGGACCCAGTTAATCAAGCCGTGGCATATCTTCGGGCTCGTACATCCAGTTGTCTTCCGACAGTGCCGAGACCTTGGCACGGAGGCTTGCCCTGAGAGCATCGAGCAGTTCTAAAAGCCAATCAGCAAACAATGCAGAGCAATTACTCGTCCATTAGACACAACATACCTTCGGGTTGCCCAGGAATACTAGTTCGCTGCTGGTGGTACTTGATCGTATCTGCCAATCTCTGTCGTTCTCCTTCGCAGGCCAGCATTAGCATAGCATTCATACAGAATCAACTGGTCTGTCTCCTTGTCATGAACGTACTCTCACTCTCTTGACGGGCATCCAGTGCCATCTCGCTCATTTCATCTGCTGTCGGTGATGGCGGATCGACCAACTCAAGCTCGCCGTTGCGGTCGCGCACAACAATCTCCGCGGGACCTCGAGAAGACGGATCTGAGGCCAGTGCAGACTCAAGTCCCGTATCAGAGCCGTCGAGGCCACTTAGGACACCTGTCCGAAGTCCATCGTTGGATGCATTTACCGAATTTGCCCCGGACGCGGTCGATGTGGCCTGGGTCGGCCGGCGTGTCAGCTGGCTCTGGAACAGATTCCGCCGCACACTTGTCGACGCCGTCGAAGCACTGCCGCCGCTTCCTGTTGATCCACTGCTATTTGTCGCAGTGCCTCGAGGTGCTCGCGGAAAGGCGCCGGTGCCGACTCGAGAGCTGATTTGATGGCGACTCGTATTGTAGATCGGATGGCGGTCGGCCATTGCTTGTTGGAGTGAATGAGGTATGAATATACCTGGGCAAGAAGGTTGAAGAGACAGGGAGCGGAATGTATTTGCGATCTGACAAGATCAATTGCTGAGATGGTAGGGTGTTGGTGCTTTGATAACAGCGAGGTTGCAAAGAAGCTATAACACCCTATGTTGAAGGCTCTTGCTGCCCAACAGCCTCGTCACTAAAACGAGTAAACAGACCCGTTAAAGCTTGTTTGTTAGTGGGCAAGCTTGCTTGCTACAGCGGTCTTGACGCCCCCTGGTTCTGACTCTTACAATTGCTCTAACCCGCCAAACTTGACCACAAAAGACGCCAAGTCATGTGCTCAGGTGGGTCAAAACACGACTTTGAGAGCAACTCGGGACGCAAGTTACGCTTGTCACGCTAGAACGCGGTTGGCGTGCCTGCCCTGTTAAATTGATTTTGTCTCTTACGAAGCCACCATCCACCTTCATGCCATCATGACAATCTGAAGCCGTGCACACAACAAACGCATATTAAACGCTTCACACGTTCGACACTCAAGACCGATTCTGAATCGAAGCGTGTCGGCGCGCACTTTTCTGACGGAAAGATCGTAACAACTCGAATACCCTGACTCTCCTGACTCTCCCGACATCGCCTCCTGCTTTCCACAATGCCGGCCGCGGTTCTCCCGCAGAAGCGGGTATTTGGTGAGGCGTCCAATGCTCGCAGTAACATTGCCGCTACACCGTCAACACCGTCTGCGTCAGCCAAGAAGCGCCGCCTGGAACACCTGCCGCCATCGTCGAGCCCGGCTGCAGGGCGCCAGCTGCTGCCAAGCTCACAAAATGGCCCCGGCCGCTTCGGCGGCTCGAGTCAGCAGAAGAGCGTCTTCGAGTCCGAGGTCCTCGAGAAGCTGAGCCAGGACATAAACGAACTCAAGCAAAACAATGCGGAAAAGGACCAGATCTGGGACCGGCCACCAGTGCCTGCGGACTTTGACGCGCACACATCCGACCTGTCCTTCCAGCAGATCGAAGCTGAGGAGGGCACGACGCACGGCGGACGGCCCACGGTCAAGCTTTTTGGTGTGACAGAGGAGGGAAACTCGGTGCTGTTGCATGTCACCCAGTTCCGGCACTACCTGTACGTGGCGGCGCCGGCGTCGTTTGCACCCACGGACTGCAAGGCGTTCCAGGCGTACCTGGAGGCACAGATGGCATGGCACCAACCGGTGATCTACTCAGTGCAAATGACGATGCGTGAGAGCATCTACGGTTTCCAGAACAACACACAAAACCCTTTTATCAAGATCACGGTCACAGACCACAAGCATATCAGCCGCGTCCGCTCCGCCGTCGAGAACCGCCGAGCCAACTGGAAGGGCATGTGGGGCCAGGCCGAGGGCCAGATCATGACCTACGACAATCTGCAGTACGTCATGCGTTTCATGGTTGACTGCGACATCTTCGGCATGTCTTGGGTGACTGCGCCGGCCAACAAGTACACGCTCATTCCGGACCAGAACAAGCAGTCCAACTGTCAGATCGAGGCCGAGATCAGTTACGTTGACCTCGTGGCGCACAAACCCGTCGGCGAGTGGTCCAAGATGGCACCGATGCGCATTTTGTCATTTGATATTGAGTGTGCAGGCCGCAAGGGTATTTTCCCCGAGGCCGATCACGACCCGGTCATTCAGATTGCCAACGTGGTGACGCGCTATGGTGAGAAGAAGCCATTCGTGCGCAACGTATTCTGTCTCGACAAAACGAGTTCCATCGTGGCAACACAGGTGCTCGAGTTTGACCGCGAGGAGGCCATGCTGGCGTCATGGCGCGATTTCTTGCTGCGCGTCGACCCGGACATCATCACAGGCTACAACATTGCCAACTTCGATTTCCCCTACCTCCTTGACCGCGCACAACACCTCAAGGTTCCTCGGTTCAATCACTGGACACGTATCCCAAATATTCAGTCGCAGTCGAAAGATTCCAACCTCACGAGCAAGCAGATGGGCAGTCGCGACACCAAGGCTACCAACATCAACGGGCGGCTCCAGCTCGACCTGTTGCAGCTAATTCAGCGCGACCATCACCTGCGCAGTTACACGCTGAACTCGGTGTGCTCACACTTCCTGGGCGAGCAGAAGGAGGATGTGCACTACACCATGATCACAGAGCTGTTCAACGGCACACCAGAGAACCGGCGACGACTCGCACTCTACTGCTTGAAGGACGCGTACCTGCCACAGCGGCTGATGGACAAGCTGTCTTGTCTCGAAAACTACACAGAGATGGCTCGTGTCACAGGTGTGCCCTTCAACTTCCTGCTGTCGCGCGGCCAGCAGGTGAAATTCATCAGCCAGCTGTTCCGTAAGGCTCTTGAGCAAAAGCTTGTCGTGCCGAACCTGCAGTCCAAGGGCACGGACGAGCAGTACGAGGGAGCGACTGTTATCGAGCCGGTACGTGATTTCTACAAAGAGCCCGTAGCGACGCTCGATTTCGCTTCGCTATACCCCAGTATCATGCAAGCGCACAACCTATGCTACACGACGCTCGTCAACAACGCTGCGATTGAAGCGTTTGGGCTAAAGAAGGACATCGACTACATTGTGACGCCCAACAATGACAAGTTTGTGACGGTTACGCAACGCAAGGGTCTGCTGGCACAGATTCTGGAGGAACTGCTAGCGGCACGTAAGCAAGCAAAGCGCGAGCTGGCAATGGAGACGGATTCGTTCAAGAAGGCCGTGCTCAACGGTCGGCAGCTGGCCTTGAAGATCAGCGCCAACAGTGTGTACGGTCTGACGGGTGCCACCACTGGCAAGCTGCCCTGTCTCGAGATTGCGCGCAGCACGACAAGTTACGGTCGCCAGATGATTGAGCGGACGAAAAACGAGGTGGAGGCGCGCTACAGCATCGCCAACGGCTACTCACACGATGCACAGGTCGTGTACGGCGATACGGATTCGGTCATGGTCAAGTTTGGCACCAAGGACCTCTCGGAGGCGATGAAACTGGGCGAGGAAGCGGCGGGGTTCGTGTCGTCGAAATTCGCCAAACCGATCAAGCTCGAGTTCGAAAAGGTGTACTACCCCTATCTATTGATCAACAAGAAGCGGTACGCTGGTCTGTATTGGACGCGGCCCGACAAGTACGACAAGATGGACACCAAAGGTATCGAGACTGTGCGGCGTGACAACTGCCTGCTAGTGCAGACGGTCATCGAAAAGGTGCTGCGCATGATGCTCATTGACCAGGACGAGGTGGGTGCGCAGGCGTACGTACGCGACATTATCTCGGACCTGCTGCAAAACAAGATCGACATGTCGAAACTGGTCATCACCAAGGCGCTCACCAAGGAGAGCTACAAGGCCAAGCAGGCGCACGTCGAGCTCGCCGAGCGGATGAAGAAGCGCGACCCGGGTTCGGCACCGGGCCTAGGCGACCGTGTGGCGTACGTAATGGTCAAGGGTGCGACGGGCTCCAAGAACTTTGAGAGGTCAGAAGATCCCATTTTTGTACTCGAGAACAATGTGCCCATCGATACCAAGTACTACCTGGACAACCAGCTGGCGAAGCCGCTGGGCCGCATCTTTGAGCCCATCATGGGCGAGGCCAAGGCACGGTCGCTGCTGACGGGTGACCACACACGGTCTATCTCGGTGGCGGCGCCGTCTGTGGGGGGACTGATGAAGTTTGCCAAGAAGACGCAGACGTGCATGGCGTGCAAGAAGCCGTTGCGCGGCAAAGAGGAGAGTCAGGGCGCGGTGTGCGCAGACGATGCGCCGCGGGTGGGCGAGCTGTACAACAAGACGCTCGACAAGGTGTCGGACCTGGAGGTGCGGTTCGGACGTCTGTGGACGCAGTGCCAGCGGTGCCAGGGCAGCATGCACTGCGAGGTAATTTGCAGCAGCAAAGACTGTCCGATCTTTTACATGCGGATGAAGGCGAAGAAGGACTTGGAGGACGCGAACAAGGACTTGCAGCGGTTCGACTTTGACGCCGCGGCGACATGGTAGTGTGGAAGGTGCATGGTATGACCTACGGATAATTTTATTCTATTGTCCTGGTTTTCTTTCTTGGTTTGTTTCTGGTCTTAGCATATGTACATTGTTGATTCTGTTTTGTATTCTTGATGCTTTTGTTTATTTCGTTCACCTTGTTATCATGATGGGCAGGCAGTAATACGGGTGATGGTTAGCTAGAAAATTCATGGGATATGATTAGCATGTAAATAGTTTTCCTTTTTGTTTCATTTTCTCTTTTTTTTTCTGTCTTTATTTTGTCGAGTTTACGTTTACTATTCTAAAAATCATCATCGAACCGTTGACTAAGGCACATTCTCACTTGTACATCTTCATGATCTCACTACCGACTATCAACTTCGCCTCTTACCCACCTCGCCTCCGAAACCTCCCTCCACTGTCGCAGTGTCCTTTTTCGTCATCTTTACTCTATACGTCCAAACTCCAACAAGTTTCCTTTCTCTCCAGCCCTCCGGCCCTCCGCCCTGGGCAGTGCGTGCACTGTACCATTCAGTGCCCTCCGAGCTATGCCCGCCAGGGATTAACGTCCCTGCCCCCGGGCGGCGGGAAGTACTCGTGCATCGTCCAACGCAGTGTGTCGTATGCCGAGCGTGGAAAGCGTCGTCCGGCCGGCACTGGTCCTGCAAGGCTAATGAGTATGAGGAGATTGATAAGACAACATTAGTACTACGTACGTTGGCGGAAGAGAACGCCGCTGCCGGCCGGTCCGAATTTGTACGTTCTGCATCAAATGGAAATAAGTTATCTACTTGTATAGTCGCTGCAGATTTTGCGTGCACGAAATGCCCAGTACTGTATAATCTGTTTCTGATGCTGCCTACGCACTTTTGAAAATGTCGTGATATTTCAAACGATCGTCAACACGTTGTCGGCTATCAACGTCAGTAGTCATCTTAGACGGTCGTTTCTGGTTCACCAAGTCATTTTTATTTTGGGTGTACAATCGACCCACAGCTTGCCATATAAACATCTTATCTCTTGGCAGCACAATGAGCTTGCTGTTATGTGTTTCGATTGAGTTTGTGTTTCGTGATGTAAACTGCAAGCGGCGCTGCCATTGGGCAAACCTGCCTTACTACTCGATCGAAGCGCCTTGGCAAAGACCTTTTCTGGGTTCATCCTAGCGACCCTTTTTGATTTTGCCGCTTTTGTCCATTTTGTCAACCTGTCAGTCCGTTGGTTTTCTCGCCGTCATTCGCCGCTCGCGTGGTCGTGGTCGCCTACTTAATTACTCTCTGCACCCACTTGTTGATCTCGCCCGAGCTGTGCGGAACTACGAGCCGTCAGAGCTGCTCCACATCGCGTACATACGAGGGCAGGGGGGACCGGAGACGGCGTTCTGCCATCCCAACATTGCCCTGTTTCTCACAGTTTGACTCGACGGAATCGCATTCCAACGCGGGAATCCTCTCGTTCTCCTCTTTCCTGTTACACGTCGTGCTCTCATTTCCTTTCCTTTTGCCCCCTCTCTCTCTTCCCAGCTGCCCGTGGGGGAGTCGTGGTAACCCTCCGTCTTGTAAGATACGTACAACATCATGTTGCTTGTTTCTGATCCGGTCGACCTCTCACAATGCTTGGCTTGCGCTCGACCAGTGAGAGCCATTTTTGTTTCGTAACAAAATGAACCAAAATGAACCGGAATACAGGGAACGACGACGCCTGGGACCTCTCAAGGCGCGAGGATTGGAAACTGGGCAGAAGTGGATTAATTGGCGAGACGGAAAGGCAGGAACTAGGAGATGCACAACAGAAGGCTCAAGGATATGCATGAGAGATACACGAAATGGCGTTTGTGGGGAAGTCGGGAAGAGAAAGAAAGCAGAAGAGTAAAGCCCACTCGTGGAGTTACTTGTGTGGGAGGTCACACCAAAACCAACAGACTTTAGAGACCAGTGCCGTTGATCGCATGCTGCGTTGCCATATTAAGGCCGGACACACGAGAAAAGGGCTATGACACGACTTGTCAACAAAATCGAACAATATACAAGCTGATCTCGCGTATGTGATTATTTTATGTATGCTCTCTTCACGGGCCTTCAAACGAGTCTTGTGCTGTGGACGATAGCCCTATATCGCGCATATGAGGACCGCAACCTGTAAACAGAAAGAAAAGAGCGCTCGGTTTGTGCAATGAGACAATTTCCTTCACAACCCTGCAACAGAATAAACCGAAATAGGCAACCGTGGGGCTCTTACAAGACAATGTGTGCCAAAATGCTGTATAATCCTACCTGTGCTACAATGTTTAAACACGAAGGAAGAAAAAGCCGCAAGAAAGACCCAGAAAAAGGAAAGAGCGAGGGAGCACAATAGACCGCGTTTAAGATTTGTTCAACGAGTCTTGCGGAGAACCCGTTGCAATTGCAAGTACTAAGTCTGGCAGACAGGTAGTGGACAAATCTCTAGCAGCACCTCGCCCATCACTTTCGAAGTTAGGAAACGAAATGAAACGAAACGAAATGGAATGGTGAGAAAGCCTGCGAATATCGGAGCCATGCACCGAGTGGATGGGACGGAGTGGATGGCAGGAGCGGGAAGGACAAAGCGGGCAGATGGGGGGCGGAAACACGAAAGCACGCGCACGGCTGAGGCTGGGGGCCCCAATAATTGCGCTGTAAAATGGATGACAGCGAAGGCCTGGCCAATTTTGCTCTCTCCCAGCCGCGTTCCGGCGGGCGATAATTTTCAGGAACAGAATTTCAGCGAGCTACCAGAGCACGGAAATGGCCGCAGTGAGCGAAGCCAGGCTACCCCCCAACAGAGTGGGTAGCCAAAACACCGCTCTCCCAAACCCCCAGGTAAAGACAGCCCACCAGCCTAAAGGTCCTTTTTCATACACATAAACGACAACCACTGCCCCGTGGGCCAACTGACGAATCGCATGTTAAAACACCCAGGTACGTCCTGTGTCGGACGAGGCAGCGCAGTCGTTCTACTTTTCGGTCTCGCTCTAGTGACCTAGTCGATGCGAGAACAGACGGGATCTAGATGGATCTGCCTTTTTCGACCCCCCCCTGTTCCCTTCTTGCCTTACTGCCCCGTCTCTTCGTCTCCTTATGGAAGCATTTGACCATTGGCTGGAAATGGAAATATGTCGTACGTATTTACATTATTCGATGTTCATCCATTGCGACCCAATCGCCGTCGTCCATTCGACGCGGCCAGCGGCACAGAGGAGCCAGAGCTCCGACACAGGACAGGGAAGAGGACGCGACAAGCGACATGCTGCACCAGGTGCTCGTTGGATAATACGACGGATATTGCAGAGGAAAGAAGCCGATAGACTCGCCGTGTGTCAGAAGAGATGTTCGAGCGATGCATGAAAGTAAAATTGGATGGAATCACCAATCGATTCGTCCATCAGTCCATTCGGTGCAGTGATGCCGTGTTGTCGTGGGGGAACGTCTCCTTGTCAAACGGAAATACACCAACATAATATTCCCTTCATGTTTTTGTGCCTCGTCTTTTACTTGCATCTCTCGCCGAAACCTGTCAATTCTCGTCCGTGTAGCCTTTACTGTCACGGTGGTTTCGTAGAGCGTGCTTGGGATTGCGCTTGCCAGAACTTCTAGCGCTGTTATAACAGGCCTTGGCCAGGCCGTCTGTAGAGTTAGCATTCGCCTTCGGGCGCTTTTTCGCTCTTTCTCTGTTAGGCCATATTTCCTTCTTGGGATTTGTCGGTCGTGCCTCGGTCAGAGACGAGACGCTCTTGGCGTTTGATTTTGTCCGCACGCGAGCTTAGCATGCCCAGGCACCATTTGGTCGTGCGATTCCGGCGCCAGTCTGCTAGCGGTCTTACACAGGACCGAAAGGTCCAGTCCCAGCCATTCACAGCCCGTGGCGCTAGCTCAGCCTACTCGCCTTTGGGCTTGCTCTTGCCTCGCCTGTTCTCTTTCGCCTCCCCGGGAAAAGGTAATGACAGAGGACGGCACAACACAACCCCCACTGCCGTCCAGCCTACCCACGCTCCTGCCGTGGCCTCGCTCCTCGTCACTCCCTCCTTCTCCAACAGTGTGTTTGTATGACAATAAGACCGTTGTCAACGGAAAGAGCTACACCAGGCTGCAAGGCGCCGAAGTAGGAGTTCGACGGCATTCCTTACCCATGTTGCACTCTTCTTTGTTGCCTCTACCTTGCACGACGACCTTTCTTGGCCTTCCATCTCTCTTGTCCACCCCACTGGCTACGGCTTTCTTGTTACTCTTTTCGTCGTGTAAGTTGACACCCCTCCGTAATCTCTATCCTCTCAAGACGAAGAAGACCCATGCGTTCTTTTCCGGCCTCGTCTCCATCGCGCCCGTCCCCTTGATCCTCTTTGTCTGGAAGGCGAAGCTCTCTCTAGTCGTAGCTGCCCTCCACGTCTTCCCGTAGCTTGTATTCTAAGACTAAAGGAAAAAAATGTGAAAATTCCTAATCATCGCCATCCCCGAGTATAAGATCGGTCGCTCCTCTCCCCTCGCCCTTCCAAGACTCTTCTTCCCTTTCTCCTTCCCCTTCTTCCCTTCCCTCGTTATTCTACATTATTCATTCTTCTATCAACACATATACATGCACGATACCGAACACCTTTCTCCTTATACCCAGCTTTCGAAGTAAGATACCAGCCGTTCCTTCCAAAACCGCCAAAATGTCGAACCTTCCCGTCGAGCCTGAGTTCCAGCAGGCCTACAACGGTACGTGCACAAAAAGAAAACTACACACGACTTGGGATGCTCGAGGATGAGATGCGAGGGTTCAATTGGACCAAGATCGGAGCGAGACTGTCGAGATTGCCAAAGATACGTCAAGATTGCAGATTTGAAGCCCAAGATAACAGATGCATGAAATGATAAGAGCTACAGCTGAACTCTGGTTTGGCTTGCGGTTCTTTTCGTTGGTGGCGTTGTGTTGGCGCGCGATTGAGATAAGAGATTGGTGCGCGATTAGAGGTAGAGCCAGAAATATGTCATGAAAAGAAGGAGTGGGGAATGAAAAGATCGCGATTAGCAGCAATCTTATCTTCCAGATGGGAAAGATCCAAAGAGAAAAAGAACCGAAAGAGCAGACGAGGCCAATCGGAGAGGGAAAGGGCAACCGAGGAGAGCGATAAAAGAACGGCTTGGGTTCCCGAGGCATATCTGCATTTTCTGGCATACCCAATGTTGTATCGCAATCCGCCAACTGCCTATGAATCACGCACTAATGCCAATTCTTCCTTCTTTGCAGAGCTTGTCAGCACACTCGAGAACAGCACCCTGTTCCAGAAGAACCCCGAATACCGCACCGCCCTCAAGGTCGTGTCCATCCCTGAGCGCATTGTTCAATTCCGCGTTGTCTGGGAGGATGACAATGGTGACCTCCAGGTCAACCGCGGCTACCGCGTCCAGTTCAACTCCGCTCTGGGCCCGTACAAAGGCGGTCTGCGCTTCCACCCGACTGTCAACCTGTCCATCCTCAAGTTCCTCGGCTTTGAGCAGATCTTCAAGAATGCCCTTACGGGCCTCATGATGGGTGGTGGCAAGGGTGGTGCCGACTTCGACCCCAAGGGCAAGTCCGACGGCGAGATCCGCCGCTTCTGTGTCTCCTTCATGCGCGAGCTGTCCCGCCACATTGGCGCCGACACTGACGTTCCCGCTGGTGACATTGGTGTCTCCGGCCGCGAGATCGGCTGGATGTTCGGTACCTACCGCGCTGCTCGCAACAACTTCGAGGGTGTCCTGACCGGCAAGGGCCTGTCCTGGGGTGGCTCGCTGATCCGTCCCGAGGCCACTGGCTACGGTCTGGTCTACTACGTCGCCCACATGCTCGAGTACGCCGGCGCTGGCTCCTTCGCCGGCAAGCGCGTTGCCCTGTCTGGTAGCGGCAATGTCGCCCAGTACGCCGCCCTGAAGCTCATTGAGCTCGGCGCCACCGTCGTCTCGCTGTCCGACTCCAAGGGCTCCATCGTCGCCAAGGAGGGCGGCTCCGTCACACCCGCCGACATCACCACCATTGCCGACCTCAAGGTCGACCGCAAGGCCCTGACCGAGTTCAACGTCGAGGAACGGTTTACCTACATCGAGGGCGCCCGCCCCTGGGTCCACGTCGGCAAGGTCGATGTCGCCTTGCCGTGCGCCACCCAGAACGAGGTCAGCGGCGAGGAGGCCAAGGCCCTGGTTGCTGCTGGTGCCAAGTTCATCGCTGAGGGCTCCAACATGGGCTGCACCCAGGATGCCATTGACATCTTCGAGGCCGACCGCAAGGAGAAGAAGGGCTCCAAGGAGGCCGTCTGGTACGCTCCCGGCAAGGCGTCCAACGCTGGCGGTGTCGCTGTCTCGGGTCTCGAGATGGCCCAGAACAGCCAGCGCCTGGCCTGGACCCAGGAGGAAGTCGACAACAAGCTCAAGGACATCATGAAGAACGCCTTCGAGAACGGTCTCAACACCGCCAAGGAGTACGTCGAAACCGCTGAGGGCGAGCTGCCGTCGCTGGTCGCTGGTAGCAACATTGCCGGCTTCGTCAAGGTCGCTCGCGCCATGCACGACCAAGGTGACTGGTGGTCGAAGCAGTAAAGTCTTTTCTTTTATTTGTCGACTACGCTTCAAAAGTTATCATGACCGTCTGACGACTTCTTCGCAATGACTTTTTCTGGCTGTTTTTTTGCTTTGCATCGCATATACCTCGAGGACGGGTGGCATGTTGATTTTGGAAAGAGTGACGTCCGGCTAGGAAGCCATCTGGTTCTCCGCTTCATCATTTGCTATTATTTGTTTGTCTCTTAGCGTTCTAGTTACACGATTCACTGTTTTTTACTCCTTCTGTCTCGATCATAAATGTGAGATAGGGCTGGTTCAATTGATTTATTGGATATCATAATCTGCATTTGCGTACACCAACGTTCGCAATAAATATTCAAGCAAATGCAAAGCAGATATATGTACGATGGCTCTCGGCTATGCCTTCAATCAACGAAAGTTCCGTCGTGTCGTGATAAGTAGTGCTTACTCGCAATATTTTATTACTCCTTTAATATTTCAAGTAAAATGAAGATAACAAATGATGAATAATTGAAAGCTGCTCGTGCTTCGTAAGACCATATCTTGAATGTTGAATAATCTGCCCCTATTTTGTTTCAAGAAAAAAGGGAATAAGAACGGTCGATGAAATGGCTACATGCATTTTTTTCTAGAAAAAAACTTGTACGTTGTGACTTACTCTTTATTTAGAAATGGCTTTTAGAATGAGTGGCTTGTATGCAGAGAGCATCGCTCCTTCCGTACATTTCGACGTGGCTTCGTGAGGAAGCCACGATTGTGCAACGAGTCTACGAAAATGCATACAAAGCAAGGGGCGATCCTACGCTATTTGTCACTTCGCCAGCCTTCCAAATTGTCGCGTGTCGTCTGTCCACACTTCTCCCTCCCCTTCTTCTTGCTCGTTGTTTGTATGCTTCGCCTCTCGGGCCTCCAACAACCCTGCTCTCTCTGTATTACGATGACCACAGCCGTAGTCAGCTTACACATTGTCCTCTCTCTTCGTCCCTCTCTCGTGATTGCTTGTTATTGCCGATTCTGACCTACAATTGCTCACCCGTAAGTCGCATGTCGCAACTGCAGACTCGCTGAGCCGTGATGCTGGCACAGGACGAAGGCAATATGCCGCCAAGAATTCAAGAACAGGCCTTCGGCGACTGACACTCCGTACAATGTCCTCTTATCATTTCCCCTTTGCTCACTAGTATGCTGATGAGCTTATTCTTTGAGACCCGGATAACAATATCAAACATGCACCTAGATACGCGACAGATTATTTCAGAGTCAAAGTACCGCAGAATACTAGATTGGCCCATTGATACAAAGACTGGCGCATGGTCCGTGGCCTGGAACCTCGCTTGTTGACAACGGCCAGTGTGGAGAATGTGGTGAAACGCAATTCCGTTTGCCAGGCGGTTCCGAACAAGACAACACTCCAGTACTATCACAGAGATAAAAATACAACGTAAGTGAAAGTGGAGGACGAGGCAAGCCAACATTGTCCCAAGCTCTAGCGGGATTGTCGAGGAATTTATCCTAATCAACGATTTACATGGGTAACTTCGAAAGCGATTGTCAAACGCATTGTATTACCACGCGGAATTCCAACTAAGACGCCTTACCATGCCGTTCGAGAGAGATGCACCGTTCCCATCAAATCGGATACTGGGGCCCAACATTGTGGTCCCGACTTTAGTTCCCGCTAGCACTATGGTCAGAGGAGTAAAGGAATATTCTTGTCAGAACCATATTTTGCGACACTCATCCCTGAGACGAGAACTATTACGAGGTGCCACAGCATACTCCAGTATCACAGCACAGTCTCGAGTTGATTTTCTAGCTTTCTTTCTTGCGCGTCAACTGCGAAGTATATCCAAGGTAAGTATGTTGTACTCTAACCATTAAAGCGAATCGACGCCTTCTACAACCTGATTGTGTTGAGGCGGGTTTGTCACCTAGTCATGTCGCACATACAATTGGCCAACACTGATGAGCCGACTTACGGAATTGGTGGGGAACATGAAGGCTGATACTCCGTACTGAGTACGACATACATCACTTGAAATACGACATACAATGCCCGTTAGGAACGGCCCAATTATTGTGTTGTATACGACATATCACGTACCAAGTCATCTTCCTTAAGTCATCTTCCTCATATAAGACATGGCCTCGTCGAACCGCAGCATGTACGGCGCTCAAAAGAGAGCCAAAGGACATCGGACACGTTACCAACCCAAGCCATGTTAGGCCATTAGGTAGGGCTGGACGGGACGACCGCTGACGACCGAGACGGGATGCCGCGTGGATCAAGAAGCTGATTTGTCGACAGAACAGTCCCGACACTAGCGCCCCTGGTGCATATGCGACAAGGACAAATATCAGACAACAGGGTGAAAACAGCGACAGTGGGGTTATCTCCTTGCTGATTGCTTTGTTGGTTCTCCTTTTCTCCCGTCCGATTAAAACATTTTCTTTACCCTTATTCTATCTTAATACACGGCTCCCCTTTGATACGTGTGCATTGGCTGCACGAATGATAACCTCGGAGGGCGTGTGGAGATGACATCGCTGCCACTGTCATGAAGCCCAAGGGGCAGCTGACTTTGACCGTCAGACTTGCATCACGGATAAAAGTATACCAAACACTGCCATTTTGGGAGCGTTATGATGTTGTTTTACTGTTTCATCCCGGCATTGCTCACCCGTCCCCGCGTCATCCCACCGTTGCACAGTCTTACGGCCCACTTCCCCATTTGTTTACTTTTGCTTGTTCCTATTTCTGAATTATCCCCCGAGCATTTTACTTCGTCCTCGATAGCCCAGTCTGCCACAATTTTGTGCCGTATGGTGTCGAGGAGTCACAGATTCTTGATACTGCTCTCCGATTTATAGAGCCACAAAGGCCGACGGAGTACACAGTATCACGATGTATTTTGTCGAATCCGAATGACCAGCCTGACCCAACATCGATTAGAGCACGACCCAGAACCAAACTCTGCTTCCTTTCGGAACTCTCAATCCCAATTAACTCTAACATGTGAACATGTGCCCCGTTTGACCCTTACCGCCCAATGTTGAAAAAGTCGCAAATCAGCCTTGAGGTCTATATTTCGTTCTGGGTACATGCAAGGTATTTTGCTTGACACTGTGAGACTGATACGGCATCGTCTCTTATCTACCCATTGGCCATGTCGAAAAGAGAAATCTTCGCACTCAGCCCCCACGGATATATCCACCCACCTTTGGATGCTGCAACTTGGACCTCCCATTGTCAATATTCCGCTTCAGCCCCCTTTTCAGCTTGCCCACATACCTACCGTTTCCATACAGGGATGACACTCTTGAGCGATATTTTGTATCACCTGTACAACATACAAACTCTTGAGCGCCATCTTCGTCTTGATGGTGGCACACATGAGCTGGTGTGGGTACCAGCCTATGACGGCGTCCTGCAAGAAAAACACCTAAAGCCTAAGGTCTAGATGATGAAGCCCATCAGAAGCCTGACCTAACTTCGATGGCGACACAACGAGGATGGTAGCTTCTGCCACGCAGCTGAAAATAGGAAGTTACTTCCTCTAGTACATTCACACTGGGGCGCGGTTGCCGTTACTACCTGCATATCGCCGAGTGTCCATCGTCGCCGATTTCCAATAAGAATCGCTACGCTTCTGCTTCTATATTGGGATGATTGCTTTTGCTGCCAGCCTGCTGGTCATTGATTATTGTCGAATTATTTCTTCGTTCCAAAATATCCCTCCAACCATAACAGACACATTATTTCCACCCGTCCGCTGGAAGATGCAGTTTTTGTTGTGTCTAGATTGAAGGTTCAACCAGTTATCTCATACTATTTCCTTGGCGATACTCCACAAGCAATGGCAACAGAAACGGAATCTGCCGCCCTCACTTCCATGCGTACCGAGAAGAGGGCTCAGTTTGATAGTTTCCGCAATCAAACTCAGCAAACTGTGTCAAGGGGGGTGTTGATAGACAGCAGCAATACCGGCGGCCATGACCAGAACAGCAGTCATACACGTAATGGACTTGTGAAAAGACTGTCTATTTCGGGTACTATGCCGAACTATTTTGAAGCAACATCGAAGGAGAGGTGGGGATGGCTTGCGACTGCCAGCGTCAGCAACGGCAAGTCGGCCACGACCATCCACAGCAACACCGCAGTCGACCACCCTGATAAAGAACCGGACACGCCAGACGATCCTCCAATTACAGCAGCAATGACAAGAGCGGCAGATGCCGTCTTACCCGAAGCAGCAGAAACAGAAGCAGAAGAAGAGGACCCTGCTGAAGACGGAAACATCCCAAAGCTGATGACGTGCCTTCCAGACGTTTCTTCGTTCCCGCTTTCTACTTCTACAACGGTCCCCGGCGATGCTCATGACCATTCAGTCTCTGTGCTTAAAAGCAAAGACACAGGGCGCGCCACTGATCGACAGAAACGAGATCGAACACTGACCAACAGCAACAGAGAGCATTGTACTAGCTGCTCCTCCAGCATCAGAAAGAGAAAGAGAACAAAGCTAGGAAAGATGCGGATTTTCAGCCCCACAGCACCGGCCACCGTCGTTACTGCATACGGCTTGCCGTCACCCGAACCTGCTAACCCGCCCCCATCATCAAAATCAGCATCTACGGCTCACAGTTCGTCGCATTTATGTCACGATGTAGACACTGATGGGCATAAAAATGCATTTCCGCGCATCAGTCGGCTTGTTGAGTTGATGCGGAGCTCGTATGACTGTGTCGTCATCGGCTCAGGTTATGGCGGTGCGGTGGCAGCAGCTCGCATGGCTCGTGCAGGCCAGAGTGTCTGTTTGTTGGAACTAGGCAAGGAAAGATGGCCTGGAGAGTATCCGGTAAGTCCCACGGAAGCCTTCTCGGAGCTACACTGCTCGGGGGAGCTACAACCGTCCGTCCTGACGGACAGCATCGGGATCCACACGGGCCGGCCCACGGGCATGTACCATTTGATATTCGGCAAAGGACAGAACGCTGTGGTGGCCAACGGTGAGTACAAAATTATTATTGCCTTGAAATATCGAACCTTGGCTGACTGTTTTACGCTCCATTACAGGACTCGGAGGAACAAGCTTGATCAATGCCAATGTGTTTCTCCGGGCCGACGAGAAGACCATGAGCATGAAGGCCTGGCCACCCGAGCTGCGTGAAAAGGGAGCTCTCGACGAATGCAAGTACCTCATTCATCTCATTTTATTCATGCTGCAGACACTTACATCATCTAGACTACGAAAAGGTGGAGTCAGTCCTCGAGCCTGAAGCGTACCCAGACGACTGGCCAGTGTTGCCCAAACTCGACCTTCTCAAACAGCAAGCGGAGCACCTCAACATGGGCGGCAAGTTCTACCGGCCAAAACAAACGACACGATTCCGCAATGGACCCAACAGTTGCGGCGTCGAGATGTCGGCTTCATCTCTCACAGGACAGGACTGCACGGGCGTCAATGACGGATCCAAGACGACGACTCTTGTCACATATCTGGCCGACGCCTGGAACTGGGGTGCTGAGATGTTTTGCGAGTGCGAAGTTCGCTACATTGAGCAGGTAACGGACAGCCGCGGTGGTTACCGTATTTACTTTGCGTGGCACGGCCGCAACCGCGGCCACTTCAAGGCCAACATCCGTGGCGACCTCCTGTGGGTGTACGCCCGTGAGGCTGTTTTTCTGGGCGCGGGTGCCATCGGCACCACCGAAATCCTGTTGCGCAGCAAGGCCATGGGCGGCCTGGGCCTGAGTGACAGTGTGGGCCAGAACATGAGTGGTAATGGCGATATTTTGGCATTTGGTTACAACACGGAGCATCTCACGAATGCCGTCGGCCGCGCCACCCCATCACCCTACCACCCCGTTGGGCCGACGGTCACGGGCGTCATCGACAACCGCGGCAGTGGCAACCCGCTGGACGGGTATGTCATTGAAGAGGGGGCCGTTCCGCATGCATTATCTGGTTTCTTGCAGACCATGCTGGAGCTGCTACCAGGATCCACGGCGCCGCGAGAGGAGTCCATACTGCAGCGCTCACAGTCGATGCTGGCACGTTTGGGAAGCCGCCTGCTAGGGCCGTACTTTCGGCAGGGTGCGGTTGAGCGGACACAGGTGTACCTGGTCATGTCGCATGATAGCAACCAGGCGGTGTTGTCGTTGAAAGACGACAAGCCCGTTCTCGAGTTTCTTGGGGTAGCGCGCAGCGACCATGTCAAATATATCAACCGCGTGCTGGCCAAAGCGACCGAGGCAGTCGGCGGCACCCTCGTGGGTAACCCGTTCTTTGCTCTGATGGACCAACAGGTCACAGTGCATCCAGTTGGGTAAAGTGATGTTCTACTGATCCGCTTTATTCTGTACCCTTGATTGGGAATGCTAATTGCAGTGTAGAGGAGCTGCCTTGGCCAGTGACAATACCGGTACGACTGGTGCTGTAGACCACATGGGCCGGCTATTCACGGGGAACGGTAGTGAGGTGCATTCCGGCCTGATCGTCACCGACGGAGCGGCGATCCCGACGGCCCTCGGCGTGAATCCCTTTGCGACGATTGCGGCTCTTGCCGAGCGGTCGGTTGATTTATACGCCAAGTCTCGAGGGCTTACCATCCGTTCTGACGACAATGGACTGCTTGACTTATTCGGCGAACCTGCCCATCCTTTCCGACACCGGGATGCCTCTCTTCATGATAGCCGGAGTTGGCGCGAAAACGGCAGCGGTAGCATTTCTGATGAGACTGGGAGCAAGCTTGGGATCGAGGACGACGATGCCACATCAAAGGGAGACGCCGGCAAGTTGCAATACGAGTGGGAGGTTGTAAATGACGACGCCGAGAGCGACAGCGAGAGTGTGCATCACGCAAACAAGATTATTGCGCGCGCGTCCCGACTTCGTGCCGGCGGATTCGGATTCACCGAGGTCATGTCAGGGTTCTTACACCGCTGCGACAGCAACGACACCGACACCGGCGCGGAGAACAATATGAAAGAAGACCGACGTTACGTGTACGAGCTGGCCTACCGCCGCGCCGAGAGTCTATGCGAGGGCGCGCGGTTCTTCCTTAGTGTGCAGGCCTTTGACACCAGCGAGGTCGTGCACGACCCGGCCCACCAGGGCATGCTGACCGGCACATTTGTCTGCCCGACACTTCCCGGGTCGCCGTTCATGGTGCAGCGTGGTGCCTTCAGCTTGTTCGTCATGGAACACCAGGCACCGGGCACACGGAACATGACTTATGATTTTGACCTGCGCGGAACAGATGGCCATACGCTGCACTTCCATGGATACAAGGCGGTCGACTCGTCTGTAGCCCTGGCGCCTCTGCAGCTGTGGCGCGCCACAACCACGCTCTACGTGACCATCACAAGGCGCACCAAAAGACTCCATGAACCACAGGGGCTGTTTATGGACGCCTTTGAATCATTTGATGAGGCATGGCGGCATGAACCAGTACTGGTCAAAGGCATCATGCACGTCAAGCCCACAGATTTCATGTCCGAGATTTTGACCCTGACACCGACTGGCAGCAGCCTGCTTCAAAAGGCAATCAGTGCGGCCAGCTTCATGACATATTTTACACGCAAGTCTCTTGGCCTGTTCTTGGCACCGCTTACGGCGCTGCAGTACCCGACACAGACATACAGCGGCTACATCAACCACACACCGCCGACGCACTTGTGGACCGACATCCGCGCGTCGGATGGTGTCCACTCCCGTTTGTACATGTATGATCCTCCACCGCAGTACGTCGTGCGACAGACGAGAGGTGGTAGTGATGTTGTGCCTTGCATACTCTTTGTACCCGGCGCCTCGGTAGACCACCAGATCTTTGCACTGCCGACCATTCCGTTCAACACGGTGAACTACTTTACGCGTGCAGGCTACCGTGTCTTTGTTATGGTGCCGCGCATTGGCCAGCTCACGCTGGCCAACAATAGCTGGACGACCTATGACGCACGACTCGACATTCGCGCGGCATTCGAGCGCATTCGTGCAGAGTACGGCGACCGCAAGGTATATACTGTGGCACACTGCATGGGCTCGGTGGCGTTAGCAACAGGTCTTTTGGACGGAACGATCCCAGCAGACTGGCTCCTCGGCCTCTCCTGCTCTCAAGTGTTTATGAATCCAATCTGGAACTCGACGAACATGATGAAGGCGTTGACTGCGACAAAAGGCCCCTTTGGACTGGACCGTATCTACCGCGCTGCTGCCGGGTCGTGGTTCGACTGTGGCACCAGCCCAAACGACGCACTCATCCAACGACTCCTCAACCAAGCTTTACGGTTTATGCCCACCACAAAACGCCGCGAGCTCTGCAACAGCGCCGTTTGCCACCGCATCTCGCTCGTCTACGGCCGCTGCTGGAACCACGCCAACCTGAACGAGGCCACCCACCGCCAGATGGACCGCTTCTTTGGCGGTATCAATATGACCATGCTGCGATTGCTCATGTTGCAGGGCAGCCAAGGCAATGTCATGACCAACGGCCCCGAGTACGTCGTACTGACCACACCGGATAATGTCCACAAACACCTCAGAGGCCTGCCCATCTTCCAGTTTGTCGGCAGCGACAATGCCGTTTTGTCGCCGCGGGCCACGGAAAAGACATATGAGATTCTTTGCGACACGTTTGGCACCGCCAGTGGCCTCTATCGTCGCCACGTGATTCCGGGCTACGGTCACCTCGACTGCTGGATGGGCCGCAGAGCCTGGAAGGATGTATACCCGGTGCTGCGGGCCGAGGTCGACCGTGTTGTGCACGGCGAGAACTACCAGTTTGAGGAGCCGGACGCGACCGTGTGTCGCTTCACACGCATGATGGAGGGGGGTGAGTTGTAAGAGGAGCATGTTTTAGGATTGCTTTGCACGATCCTTGATACCCTCGCTAAAATGTTGCTGTTCTTTCTTCTCCTGGATCAACACATTGTATTTTAAGTCGTCACGGAATTGCCAGCTATGATAGATGATTTATTACTATGTTAGAGCCCACGTCCCTCTACTGCATAATCATACCGCCGTTGGCAGACACGACCTGGCCAGTGCACCACGCTGAGTCAGGCAGAGTCAGCATGCCCACGATGCCGGCGATTTCGGCAGGGTACGCCGGACGGCCGCCGCCCGAAAGAGGCTCGCGCGCGGCCGCGACAACGTCATCGGCATCCACGCCGGCACGCGGCCGCATGAGTGGTGCACGGTCAATCCAGCCCTTGATGTCGTTCAGGAACTCTTGCGTGTTGGATGCGTACATGGGGCCGGCCACGGGGCCCGGGTTGATGGAGTTGACAGTCGCGTGCTCAGACAGTTCGCGCGCCCACGTGCGCGTCATTGCCTCGATTGCCGCCTTGGAACCGCCGTACACTGACTGACCAATGAAACCGGCCGTCGACGACACAGACGACAGATTGATAATGCGTCCCGAGCGCGTGCCAGCAGCGGGCAGGAACGGCTTGGCAGCCTGCACGAGGCGCAGCGGGCCCAGCACGTTGACTCGGTAGGTCTCGTTAAAGTCGGCGACCTTGACGTCCTCGATGCGGTCGTTGCGAGCAATGCCGGCGTTGTTGATCAGGATGTCGATCTGGAACGGCGTCGGGGTATCGTCGGCCGCATCAGGAGCAAAAAAGGCCTTGGCGAGGGCGACGATGCCCGCCGCACCGCCGCCTGCAGCCGGATCGTCAGGCTCACCGCCGACGTCGGCCTGCACACAGAGAACTCGGACGCCATGGGCAGTGGCCAGCTCGGAACCAAGAGTCTCTGCAAGGGCCTTGGACGACGCCGAAGTGTAGTTGAGGACAAGGTTGCAGCCCTTGGAAGCCAGGTTGCGGGCAATGGCCTCACCGATGCCTGCGTGTATGGTGAGGTGTGTCAGTTTTGGTGCATGGATACTAAAAGTCCGTGATCACAAAAGGGGGGAGGAATTAAAAGGCATGATCGCATGCTCACCTCGTGATGCACCAGTAATGATGGCCAGCTTTCCGGCCAAGGGTGGTTGGTAGGTCGCCATTCCTTTATGTGTTGGAAGCGGGAGAGAAGGAGAGAGGGGGTGTATTGGAGAGTATGGGAGAGTATGGCACTGTGAGCTCGAGGGGCTTTTGGACTTTGTTGAGTTGACAGAAGTATGGAGAGTTGGCTAGATTGTTAAACAAAAGGAGAATTTTTCTAAGCTTTTAAAAAAGGAGACGGGACAGGGACTGACGATCTCTTGTATGGAAAGAGCGAGCCGCCGATAGCACCCCGTCACGACGCACTGGACGCGGACTGCCCAACAAATGCGCCCGCAGTCGGCCTGATCGTGATGAGTCGGCCAGGCCAGTCTGGGCAGGTGGGTGCACCCGACCCCAAACCCCAAACCCCACGCCAGTGTCATTGGTGCTCACCAGAGGTTGCGCGAGTCGCTCCTTCTTAGCCCGGAATTACAGCGAGGGAAATCGAGTAACAGACAATACAGGGCAAAGAGTGGAGACTGCCGCCAAAACAATTCCCATCAATCCATTCGTACGAAATCCTCCCCGACGGCCGCTAGGCTTTGCGACTTCCGTCCTCCACCACTCTCACCGACGACCGACATCGACAACAACTGCCTACAGTTTCCATCACAGACAACATCTCCATATCTACCCCTCCCTTTGTTGCACACAGAAATACACAGACGATGGATATTCGACTCCTGCAGGCGTCGGATCTACCCCTGATCCAGCATGCTAACCTCGAGAACCTGCCCGAAAATTACTTCCTCAAATACTACCTCTATCATGCCATGACCTGGCCCCAGCTCAGCTACGTCGCCGTCGACGTCAGTCGGCCTGCCAAGACCGCCTACGACCACCCCAAGATCGTCGGCTACGTCCTCGCCAAGATGGAGGAGGAGCCCACCGACGGCGTCCAGCACGGCCACATCACCTCGCTCAGCGTCATGCGCACACACCGCCGCCTAGGCATCGCCGAGAAGCTGATGCGCCAGGCCCAGCTGGCCATGGTCGAGACCTTTGGTGCGCACTATGTGAGCCTGCATGTGCGCGTGTCCAACCGCGCTGCCATCCACCTGTACTGCGACACGCTGGGCTTCCGCAACGAAAAGACCGAGGCCAAGTACTACGCCGACGGCGAGGACGCCTTCAGCATGCGTCTCGAGCTGAGCGCCATCCGCGAGCAGATTGAGGACAGCAAGGACAAGACCGACGAGGAGGCACAGGACGAGGGCGAACCTGTGGGCGACGTCGGCTCAACAGAGACAGTGGCAGCGGCCAAAGCGGACGCGGCGGCATCAAAACAGGCCGACAAGAAGGTCAAGGTCAAAGTGGGCCGCGGCCTGGGCGTGGGCGAGCTGGTCGAGCGCGTGGAAGCCAAGTCGTCGTAGGGGACGAGCCTGTGGACGTGGATATGGACGTTGAGTTGGCGCAACGTCTTGTGATTGTAAGACGCCGCGAGGCGTTTGCTTCAGTGTTCGGAGTACTACGAGAACAGGATTAGACAAAAGCAATATCAAAAATCACTTGGTTTAACTTTGTGGGACGATGAAATTGCATTTACATTGATGATGATATCTAAAACGGAAATGAAATCGGTCATACTATGCTAATGCCTCTCCTTCTTTTCTAGTTCGCGGGCATACGTCTGGTCTGCATCTATGCGGAGCAGCTCAACGTGTTGTGCCAGCATCTCCAGTTCGTTCGCCAGCTGCTCGGTCTCGCGCCGCTGAACCTGTACTTTGGGATCCTCCTCGCCACGCTCGCCCCGTGCATTGATCATCCGCTCCAGATTCTGTTGCATCTCGGCAAGCTCCGTCTGTTTCTCTGCCATGGCCTGCTCAGCCTCCTCAGCCACACGATACTTTTGCGCGGCCGTGGACACAGTGGCCGGCGAGGTGTTGTCCGAATACTGTGGTGCTGGCGGGCCACCGGCGCTGGGGCTTGCTGCTGGCGCTTCAGGCTCTGCGTCAGGTTCTGTGGCCCAGCCGAAACCACGGCTCCTGCCAAATCCTCCGAAACTGCTGCCACCACCACGGCGGGCACCGGGTCCGCCCCATCCACCGCCACGACCACGACCAAATCCACCTCCACCGCGGCCAAACACGTTGCCCAGTAGAGGTGCGACGGCCCCGCCAAGACCGCCACCGAGACCAGCTCCTCGATTGCCAAAGCGAGCTGCCATAGCGTCACCAATCTGCTGTGCAATGCGGGCAGGGTTGGGGCCAGGAGGGCCTCGCTGGAATGGGATGCCAGGGACACCTGGAACGCCGTGACTATTATATACGCCCGGCACCTGTGTGCCGGCGGCATAGTATGGCTCGTTGTCTTCATGCGCATCGTAGTGTTGGTCGTAGCGGTGACCATGCGGGTCGTGCACCTGGTGGTGCGGTTGGTGTTGGCGGCTACGGCGGCCATGATGGCTGCGGCGGCCATGGTGGCTGTGATGGGCATGTTCTGCGTAGCCGGTTGTTTGCATACCGAATCCGCCGCCGACAACTGGGATCGTTGTCACAGGCACTGGACCGTTGCTGCTCCGGCGACCCTGTCGTCGACCCTCTTTGCGCATCTGCTTCTCCTTTCGCCGCTCTTCCCGCCGCTCTTGCTTATGCAGCCGCCGCAGCTGTCGACGCTCCAGTCTGCTCTGGCGCTTCGCCTGGCGCCGTTCATGCTTGCGCTGTCTCCGCATATGCTTGCGGGCCCGGCGCTGTTGGCGGTATGCTTGCTTTTGTCGACGCTTCAGCTCCTTCCACTGTTTCATCATGTTCTTGACTTCGACACGGAGTGCAGCTACCTCGGCCGGTTTACTAACAGCTCGAACGGGCCCAGCCGTTAGACGCGGCAGTGAGGGGCCGGGGTAGGCGGGGGGTGCTCCCTGTTCGTCGACGGACCGGATGCCTTCGTTAGCCGCCTTTACGTCGTCACGAGTAATCGGCTGGTCTGGGTGATTGAGCCACTGCTGTAGATAGGCGTGGGCCGCAGGTAATTGGCGGTCGTCGAGCTTGTTGTAAGGCGGCAGAGAGCCGACCGAGGCGGCGGACTCGCTCGAAGAAGAGCCTGAGTCGGACGACGAGCTTGACTGGGAAGACTCGGATGACGAGGAGGAGGGCGGTGACGACGTTGACGAAACCGATCCTCGACGACGGGGTAGAGGGACGGCATTTGCCGCTGCAACACCACCATACTTTGCATTCACAGACATACCACGGGAGCCTGGAATACCAAGACCCGTAGGAATACCTGGTGGTGGTGGCGGCGGAGGTGCCGCGGGGATAATGGTGCGATTGCCGTAGCTGATGCCGCGCTCGTCGAACACAAGACCGCCAATCCGCAGACCTGTACGGTCGGCCACAAAGCGGTTGTTACCAAAGACAACACGGTCCCCATCCACCGTCATGCCAGCAAATGACAGTGCGCCTGGGCGGGGGGCACCTGCTGGTACTGGTGAAGTTTCCGAGGGAGTGATTGGTGTCCGCATAGTGCTCGGCCGAGACGACTCACTGGCAGCCCAGGATGCAGCGGCGGCCGTATCCACCGGCGACGGGGTCCATTGCTCTGCTGGGATCTGATGGTCGTGGCGGGCACCGCTCAGGTCGTCACGTAGGCGCACAATGACACCACGCGGACCAAAAAATCCATCGTTCCACTGCCGCAACGACGCGGCGACCTCGAGCTGCTGCTGGCGGGACAGAGCTAAAGACACGGACTGTGTTGCCGAGGTTAAATGCGGTTGATCCTCTGCTTCTGTGTCGATGAGCTGGATGCCTTCCGATGCGCTGTCACGCCGTGTCCGCAGCCGTTCTAGATGGGCTGTCGACGGCGAGTTGTCATCTTCTTCAGCGCGCAGCTTGCGCTCGATCACAGCATTGTTGTAAGCCTCTGTGACTTTCCCAGACAGGTGGCTGTGCGGCAGCAGATAGCTCACAAACGTCGACCAGTCGTCGTCGCGCACGTCGCGCTGCAGAAGCTGGGTAGCGGGGAAGGGAAGATCGGCTGGTGCTGTATTTGCTGCAATGGCCAGTGGCAGATCGTAGACGATGTACTGTTGTCCGGCATGGGTATCATCGAACGAATCGGTACCAGGTTGGGGTGGTAGAGCCGGCCGTGTGGCAAAGTAGGCAGCGGCCGATGCAGCCGATGTGGCAATGTCAGGACCCAACTCAAGTCCGCCGCCAGGGCTGGGGCTGGCATCAACCGCGACCGTGTTCGGTTGTTGAAGTTCGCGTGTCGTAATGGAGGGTGGAGGTGATACAGGCGGCGTATAGACGATCAGCTCGTCATCGGGAGACGATGTTGTCGTGGACGGCGCTGCGGTAGAACTTCTAGCTGTCGAGTGGCTGTCCGCAGTCTGGGAGTAAATGTCCGTCTCTGAATATGGAGGAGGTGGCACGTCTTCGTGTGAGGTCATGGCTGCTGTGGTCTCGGGGGCGAGACGTACTGATGGGTTAAGTAGTGTATATGCTGTGTTTTGAATGATGCTCGACGGTATTAGAAAGCCATCAATATAATAACAACCAAGTAAAGTAAAGCCAATGTATGCAAGAAGTAGACAAAATAGATGGGAGAAACGAGGAAGCGCCTTCGTAGGATCACGAGGAAGAATATGAGGCGGGGTGGTAGGACGTATATATCACCAGAATGAGGTTGGCGTTAGGGACGAGACGGTGACAGCCAGCGCATGGTAAGAGACTGATGCGTAAGCTTTGAGCGTAGGGTGGATGAGGAGCTGGCTTTCATCAGGGCAGACGGGGAAGCTGCGACGGGCCATATTGCTCGTGTTCTTGGCCTTTCTGGCGCCTCCCACTGTGTCAACTCTAAATCGACAATAGGCTCGGGTCATCATTCCTTCTATTTTACGGTTGCCTTCTTTCAATTCCTTCCTCTTTCGGTCCCGGCACCCTTCCCAGTTTCGTATTGTTGCATCAGGAAAGTGCGCCAGAGTGGCAGGGAGCTAGCCCTAAACTAGCGGACAGACCGACCCCTCAATGCCCTGAAAGGCCGTTTGGAGGTTGCCTAAAGTGACGCGGCATTCATCGATGTTGTGGAATTGTTTAGAAAGGAAAGGAGCCTTTCATCGACCCGTCATATTCTGCAATTCCCTTCCAAAGGGCAACGGGCAGCTGCCAGTGTGAAAATGGTCTCCCAACATTGGGTAATTTGGGTGAGGCCTCATTTGCGGCTCCTCCATGCCTGACCGTCCAAGAAGGCTGGTGTTATTGGCTGCAATCGAGCTGCCTGCCACAGGGCTGACGCCTATGGCGTGGACCACAGATATGGGATTTAACTTCCCATTTGGATCTGCATTACGGAGGATATCATACTTTCTTGCAACGCTTGATGTATTTGGAGGCTTGGGATTCTGCCTCCCTTTGTATATTGTCCTTGTCCTTTTCCGTATCCTCTCGCTAAATATCAAACCGTGAATAATGGACTGATGATGAACACCGGCGTTTTTTATTACTGCATTGGCTCATTGTTTGTACAGCTCCAGCTCCTCGCTCTTGTAGTGATCAGCGATCACGCTCTCGAGGTAGTCTTTTGTATGCGGGCCACTGGTTTGTTAGTAACACGTATCGACAGGGAAGACAACAAGGGACAAAGATGTATCGGCCACTCACAGGTTGGTCACGTAGATGTCAATCAGGTTCGCCGGTAAAAACTCGGTGACCACCGTCTCGATCGCAAGTCCGCCGTCGCCCACAAGGCTGCCGTCAGCAAACCGTGCGAGCTGGCCAGGCTCACCCCACTCGACAAAGGCATCCGGGTTCGTCAGCGGTTCCGGCGACAGCTTGTACACGCCGCCCACAACCAGCACCGTGCGGCGCTGCGCCCGTGCAGCCCGTGCAAGACGTAGACTGCCTGCGCCCGCCAAGATGCCACCGTTAGCGGCAATTGCTCGTGCATCGATTACAACGCGGTTGACACGGGACATGTACGCCGAGACAGCTGTGCTGCTGAGGTGGACAATCGGGCATTTGGCCGCGCCGAGTCGCTTGTAAAGGGTGCTGGTGCCAGAAGTTGCTGGCGCGGTTGCGCCCACCAAGTACAGGATATACCTCCGCCGCGTAGCCGCCTTTATCAAAAACTTTTCAATAGTCCGCGAAGGCTCAGCATCGACCATCACCGTGTCGCCTGGCCGGATCTGACCCTCGGCAAAACCGGCAATCTGGTCGTCTGCCTGGCCGATTTCGTCCTTGATCTCTTCAATACCATCCAGAATCTCGTCGCGCAGCGCGGCGGTGCGATTGCTTTCTCCCTTTCCCCCATGTGTAGGACCTCCCGGCACGGGTGTCGAAGCCCCCGATCCTGCCGAGCTAACCTCGCCGCTGGCTGTAACAGACGCTGGCTCCACAGCCGACAAAAGGTTGAACATGGACTGGTACGGACCCGTTACAATCAAGGATGGTTGCCGTGTTGTGCGTGCAAGTGCTGTATAGGAAGGTGACGCAACTAGGCTCGGCACCTGCCCGGGCTGTACTGAGTCGGCCCGCAGGTCGGATATGCTACCGGACATGCTGCCGGCTACGCTCGAATCCTCGCCATTCTCGGTCCGATCTGCCTCAGCCTCGTCATGAATCAGACCCAGTACCCGCCGTACAATGTTGCCAATGACCAGCTCCTGTGGTTGTGCGTCCACTAGCTTGCGTCCCGCCTGGTAAACACGGTCCAGCAGCTGGTCGACGTCGGCCCACTTAGCCTTGGACACCACGAGCGACATCACATGTGCCGTCACCAGCGCGCACGACTCGGGGCCACGGATCTGGCGGCGCTTTAGCAGACTGCACGCCTGCTCAATGGCCGCCTCAAGGTGTAGCTTGGCATGGAGGAAAGAGTCGAGGGTCGGCGCGTAGCCATGTTGTGTGGGCGCCATTGCAAGGGCTGCGAAACGCCCACTTAGTCAGTTTATCGATATATAGCTTGTGTGTCGAGTTTTCCGTTGGATTGCCGTTGTGCATGTTCTGTCGTCCTGTTTGTGCTGTTCCGTACTGATGGTCGAAACTTCAAAAATGAGTCAAAATGCTCCGTTTTGGCGGGGCTGCCAGACAGAATCGCGAACCCATTCATACAATAATACAACATAGGCATTGGTGCAAGCCCCGGTTAGCTTACTACGCCGTATTCGGAAAGGCTCTGCTTAGTCACATAATCCATTCTTATCGTGTCCGATAAAGAACAAAACGGAGTTGTTGATAAGAGATAAGCTGCCAAGCCCCTCATTTTTTTTAACTAATTTGTGCGGAGACAGGAAAGAACGACTGAATGCACGCAGCTGGAGCTTCGTTGCGGCGCGTCTTACTTACAGAGCAAAAGGAAGTGTAATGTGCCGTGCACAATAATAGATAGGTAAAGAGCCATTTGGACAGTTGAAATTGGAGATAGGTCGGTAAAATATTCATTATTGAAGCTGGATACAGCTATTAAATGTGACACTTTGAAAATTATAATGGAATGCCGTGAACAGTGTGAGCCCTATTGACGGTCCCCTTCTTTGAATGCTTCCGCCACAGCATTTATTTCCAGAGCATTTATTTCCTTGCCCCATCTCTGTCAGGGTACATCCTTATTCGTAATCATATATGCAGTGTCTCGCCCTTGCAGTATGTTAAGTCGGATACTGGGTCTCGCTCCTCCCCTTAACAGAAGGCTACGATTGGTTACCATGTCTCGCGCCATGCCTCGCTGCCAGGGCTGCTCTTCGTGCGCTGGGGAAGCTTTTTAGTGTCCTGTAGCATGCATATATATACGGTATTTCAGAGACCCAATCAGCTACTGCTTTTGATTTCCTCGTGTTTGTTTCCCCCTTTATCTTTTTTCGATTTATTCAAATCGAGGCTTCCATTCCTTCCTTCCTTTTTATTCTTTTTTCTTGCTTTTACTTACCCTCTTCCCTTCCCCCTCCATTTTTTATCGTCACAAAAGGCTTACCCCCCTCCTCCCATATATTCCCAAGGTGCCTTGTTTCCCTACACACATTCTTCAGTACCTTTTCCGTACCCGTCTTGACTTTCATTCTATTCTCCACCATGAGTCTCCTCGAGGTGGTACAGCGTATTGTTGGGCCATGGCTCATGCTAGCTGACTCCGCGTACTACCTGCCCGTCACCATCGTGGGCCTCGTTCGGTCGGGTAATTGGTCTACCCTTTTCAGCTGGAGCAAATTCCAGTTGGCCTGGTTTGGTCGCTTCTGGGGCTACATGGGACCGCAAGTGCGGAAGGGTGTCGAGCCCATTGTCGTTCCCCTCCTCAAAGGGCGCGTCAGCCACGGTCGCAAGCTCAACGACGGCGAGGAGATATCCACCGCGCCTCTGTCTGTGAGCGGAACCGTCATTGAGGTTGGCCCCGGCTCTGGCATGTGGGTGTCAGTCTTCAAGGAGATTGGAATCGCCACTCAGGAGACTGCCGATGGCGCTGTTCGCCAGAGGAAGGGCGTTGCATCCGCATCCACTACTGTGAGCACATCGGGTGGCATCACAAAGATTTACGGTGTTGAGCCGAATGCGGGCGTGCACGATGCGCTGCGCCAGCGCGTACATGACGCCGGCTTGGATGATGTCTACGAGATTGTGCCTGTCGGGATCCAGGATGTTGCCGCCACCTCGGACGCCATCACGGCCAACAGCATCGATTGCGTCGTCACAATTTTGTGCCTTTGCGGCATTCCGTCGCCACAGCAAAACATCCGCGCCCTGTACGACTACCTCAAGCCCGGCGGCCGCATGTACGTCTTTGAACACGTCTGCAACCGCAAGCACTGGTCCATCTATCTGTACCAGAAATGGATCAACCTGTTCTGGCCGATCATGGTCGGCGGATGCGAGCTCCAGCGCGATACCGGCCGCTACTTGCGCGACGCCGGTCCTTGGACGAATGTCGATTTGTCACCACTTGCCGGCGAATTGTGGTTCCAATCAGTCCCACACGTCGTTGGTGTCTTGACAAAGTAAGTGCGAGTGGACGAAAATTGCGAATTGGCGTCCACGATCCCAGCATGCCTCAAGACGACATCCTATGACACCCGACGACGCACGAAACTGTACCCACATCCCGAATTCACAGATATGCTTTTGATATTTCGCTGTCCTCTTGTTCTCGTTGCTGTTATATTTCTCCTTTTCATTCCTTTTTGTCAACTCTCTTTCATAAATGCCCCTTACTTCTTGTGCACTGCTACATCGATTTGGTTTGGTGTGAAGTCACAGAACTTATTGTTGTTCTTGTTTCTTTTTCCTGTTTTTTTCCTTTTTTATTTTGGATGTTTGCGTGTCTTGCTTTTATGTATTACAAACTATAGTCTGTCCTTTCAAATCCGACTGTATTCATTCATTTGGTACATGTGGCCGGTATCGATAAGTCTAGAAGCGAGCTGTGACTGCAGGGGGCTTGTTGTTGAAGATGTTGTCAATCTCCTCCAAAATTTCCGGCGTAAGTTTCTTGTACACAGCCACCGCCTTCACGTTCTCGTAAACCTGTGCAGGACCACTCGCTCCCGTAATCGCCGAGCTCACATTGGGGTTGGCCAGCACCCACGCGAGGGACAGAATGCTCGTCTTGGTCTCGAGCCGTTCAGCAATGGGCTCAAGTTTGTTGACGTTGGCGATGATGGCATCCCACTGCTCCTTGCCTGTGCGCTTCCAGTAGCCCTTGACAAAGTCGATCTTCTCGTTGGCAAAGCGCGAGTCGTCCGGAATGCCGTTCTTGTATTTCCCCGACAGGATACCCTGCTTCATGGGTGAGAAGACAGTCAGACCCAGGCCTGTTTCGCGGTATAGGTGCGCAAACTCCTGCTCGACCTTGGTGCGGTCAATGATGTTGTATGCAGGCTGTTCCATCAGTGGGCCGACAAGGCCCAGCTTGTCGGCGTACCGCCAGGCCTGCGCGATCTCATCGGCGTTCCATTCGGACGTGCCCCAGTACAAGACCTTACCGGTGTCGATCAGGTGGTTAAAAGCACGGACGGTTTCCTCCATCGGCGTCTGACGATCGGGTCGGTGGGCGTAGACGAGGTCAACGTAGTCCAGCTGGAGGCGCTCCAGCGATTGGTTTATGCCTTCAATAATGTGCTTGCGCGAGAGGCCGACGTTATTGGAACGGTTGCTGCCGAAGGCACCTCCCCAGTAGATCTTTGTGGAAATGACCAGGTCGTTACGCTTCCAGCCGTACTTGCGAATGGCTTCGCCCATCACCACCTCGGACTCGCCCTCAGAGTAGGCCTGATGACTATTAGATGTATATACCTCGGGGCAAAAATCTCAAGGAAAGCGAAATCTTACCTCAGCACTGTCAAAAAAGTTGACACCACAATCGTAAGCCGCCTTCATGCAGGCAAAAGTGCCCTCTACAAAGAGAGACAGTCAGCAAGAATCGTACCTGTCAGCATGCGCATCTACCCCCGCGCCTGCCATCGAAACCGCCACATCTCCTGTCAGCAATAACACACCCTTGTCCACGTGGCCACCGTAAGTCAGCCAGCCGCCCAGCGAAATGGCCGAGACCTTGAGCCCGGACCGGCCCAGAAAGCGGTACTCCATCTCCGGAAGGCCCTCGGGTTTGGTAGTCATTTTGAATGCTTTTCGTTGGAGAGATAGGTAATTGATAAACAAGGTGTCTATTGAACAAATGAGTGTATGTTGTACGTATGAAGGTGATGTAAATGGTGCGTTTAAAGTTGTGGGGTGTCCAAGCTCTTCAATGAGGGGCAGAAGCAGGCTTTATGGGATTTCGCCTTGCCGTGTTCCGTTCACTATCTCCAATCTCCATGACCATGGCCGCCCTGCCTGAGTGCTTTGGTCCAGTTTGGGAAAGCCGTCCCGCCAAAATAGTGCCGGGGCCGGGGCCGTTCTGGCGTTGCTTGGTCCTCTTGCTCACAAATCAAACAAGAAAGTGGCCTAAGTAACGAGAGAAAAGCAAAAGGTGGGGAAAGGAGGAAAGAGCGATCCGTGGGAGTGAAGCGGGGGCGAAAGACCAAAAACAATGGAAACCAACTGGTTAATATCAGCGGCACGAGTTGAAGGGTGATCAAAAGGAGAGGGACGCAAAAAGCGGGCCTCGAGGTTTCAATACGCCAACAAAAGAGCAGCGGGCATCTCTCGGCAACCACTTCCGGCGTAAAACAAGAGAGAAGGGAAAGGACAGCACGTGGTGAAACGGATCACGACAAGCGCAAGTGTTCTCTTACAGCGGATGGGCTGCCTAATACGGAAGCAATAACAAACAGCGTGCATCGCAATCCGTGGACAGCGACGCGCACAATCAGAAACATTTTGTCCCTCAGGAACTCATAACTAAAATCGTTGTCAATAGAATGCTATTTCCAACTACGTGACCTGTATCTGAAGATGACATTCCGCCCTGTTCCAATTGCACCATCCGTCAATGTCTATGAACTGTTCCTTCCTCACTTGGATGTTTGTCCAAGGCATTTCCCACAGGCAGTCACGACCGGCGGGTTCCTTCCCTTCCTGTGCAGTATACGCGAAACTCACGTTGGTGCCTTTCATTTTGTTTGCTTCGGCGTAAAAATGTGCTGATAAATTGTCTTCTCGCGTTTTGAGAATCTTTTCCTCCTAAGCTCTTCTTCAATTTGCATCTCAATAGGGTTCCCAAGAGCGTCTTGTACTTTGTTGAACAGATTTGCACAAACTGCACGCCACCTAGAAAAGGTATTTCACCGTTTGGCAGTTTCATATCTTCTTGTCGTTTGCCTCATTTGTTTTCTCTTTCTGATTTTGAAAGTTGCAATGCATATTGACAAATGTACTGACGTCCATCGAGCAGCAGAATCCATACAATGTCGTGGAACAACACTACCGACGGCGGCCCTGCCACTGAAGGCTACGGCAGCGGTGGTGGCTTTGATGGCTTCAGCAACGACGCCAGAAACTATGGTGGTGATATTGGATTTGGTGGAGGCGACTTCGGTGACAGCGGCGGTGGTGACCGTGCCTGCTTCAACTGCGGTCAGCCGGGCCACAACAAGGCGGACTGCCCTGTTGCCCGCCAGTTCTCTGGCGAGTGTAATAGTTGCGGTAAAGAGGGCCATATGTCTAAGGACTGCCCTGATGCCGGCCCCGTGGTGTGCCGCCGCTGCAAGAAGGCGGGCCATATGGCTCGTGAGTGCAGCATGCCCATGGTCTGTCCTCGCTGCGGCGAGGGTCACCATGTGTCCGAATGCTCCATGCCCATGATATGCCGCGTTTGCAGCGAGGATGGCCATTTGGCCAAAGACTGCCCATCTGCTCCGCCCCGTGTCTGCAACAACTGCCAGGAGGAGGGTAAGCCTATTCCAAAACACGTGCATGTGGTCCTGTCCACTCAGTAACGCGTCTGCTGATCAACATGTACCTCCACCAGGCCACGAAGCAAAGGACTGCAAGTCTCCCCGCAAGATCATCCGTGCCGACGTTCCCGAAGAGGTCCCCGATAAGGCCCTTGAGATGATCCGCGCGGCTGCGGCCGAAAAGGACCTCGATGATGTCAAGGCAGCCTTCTTGATATACGTCAAGGCCTGTCCCGATGTGACGTACGTTGAGATGGAACAGATGTTTCGCAACGAGAACATTGGCGTCTACCTCATTGGTGTTGAGCGCAGTGACCTGTCGGTCACCCTCACGAACATGGATCTTCAGGGCAATCTAGATCGCAAGTACACCGTCACGTTCCGCTTCCAGGACAAGCCTTCGCGCCCCCGTGAGAAGTCTATCTGGCCTGCCAATGCTGAGGAGAACTTGGCCCGCTTGGCCAATGGTGGTGAACCTGTTGCCCGCGGCATCCCGCTGTGCATGAACTGCCGCGAGCTCGGCCACACCTCGCGCAGCTGCCACAACGAGCGCATGGAAAATACGGAGCACGCTTCTGTTGCTTGTCAGAACTGTGGCAGCGAGGGTCATCGTCTGCGTGATTGTAAGAAAAGCCGCCTTCCTTCTTCACAATCATGCTCGACGATTCACCCGAAGCAGCACTAACACACATATAGGCAAGGCTCCTCGTGTCGACAAGTTTGCTTGCCGTAATTGTGGCCAAAGCGGCCACAACTCCAAGGAGTGTAAGTTTCAAGCCAATCGGTCTCTTCTCTTCCATCGCCGAGCATCATCAGTGAAACTAACTTTTGTTTTCTCTCTCTTTTCGCAGGCACCGAGCCCCGTTCCGCTGAGGATGTTGAGTGCCGCAAGTGTAGCGAAAGTATGCAATCACACTTCCCCGTGGGTGTTGGATGTGTTTTATTTCGAGCCGACAGCTAACAAAGGTCAAGCCGGCCACTTCTCGCGCGATTGCCCTCGGGGCGGCGGTGGTGGCGGCTGCCGCAACTGTGGTCAAGAAGGACATATGGCCCGCGACTGTACGGAACCACGCAAAATTATGTGCCGCAACTGTGACCAGGAGGGCCATACGTCTCGCGATTGTCCAGAGCCCCTCAACATGGAGAAGATGCAGTGCCGCAACTGCGACGAGTATGGCCATATGTCCAAGGACTGCCCCCAGCCTCGCAACAGTACGTCAACCTGTCCCTTTTTTTTCGTTTTGAAGGTCCGTTTTGCCCTTGCGATACTAACAGCGAACACTTGTAACACAGTGGAACGTGTTCGCTGCTCCAATTGCAACGAAATGGGCCACTTCCAGTCCAAGTGCCCGGGGATCAATAACGGCTTCGGCGGCGGGGATGGCTTTGGCTCGACCGCAGAAATCGGCCAGGGTGGTGGCGGCGGCAGTGGTTGGTAAAAGCGATGGCTACCCATTGCATCCCGTACTTTATTGTGGTGGACGATGGCGACGACGATCGTGAAGAAAACGTGTAGGAAGGAGGATGTTTTTCAGAGAAAAGTAACAGTACCTCAATAGAGGTTGTATGTACGAAATACTTATATGTATGTTGTACTATGTAATTACTCAGTACACCTACTTCTTGTTGCTGTTTAGTACTGCCATAGAGGCATATTACCTAGATGTTCCTCTTCTTAATTGCCCCAGGCCCCAGGTCTCCAACGAGGCGGTGTATTACGACTCTATTACTCCGTACTCCCACACTCACTGCCAGCGCCCGCCAAGAGGGGGGGGTCAACGAACGGCCAGCGGTGACCGAATAGCACTTTCCCTTTCAGAGTTTTAGGTGGCGGAATACGTTTAGGGGCTAAAAGTGGGGTCCCTAACTTGCCAGTGACGCGGCCAAAAGGTCCCTAAACAGCCCTTGCTTGTGCCCTGTTCCTGTTGTGCCTGGATTTGATCTTATCTTGATTGTACAACATAGTGTTGTCCTTATTCTTGGGCCGTTTCCTTTCAACACCACTCTGCACAATCGTTTCGGCCCCCAACCCTTCTTCAGGCAACGTCCTCTGAGTGACCATTCTTTTCTGTCCTCGTTTCTCCTACTAATCAATCCGCTCTCGAATGTTGACCTGACGACCACCTATCAGCTCACCCATCGATCCCCAAGGCCTCATCTGGGACTCGTTTTCAAATTATCCAAGATGGCGTTAACCGCTTCTCCGGCGACAGCGTCCTCGCTACAAGCTAAGAGCAACGGCGTAACGGCAAGAGTCAAGGCCGCTGCCGTGCCTAGAGCTACAGAGTCAAATGGCAAGGCCAATAGCGAGTCTAACGGTGCCTCCGCTCTTACCAACACGATTGAAGCGCAAGCGAAATATCGCGACTTTTTTTGGACATACACCGAGGAGCCGCACCGCTCACGGCGACTCGCCATCATCAAGGCACATCCAGAAGTCACCAAGCTATGCGGTCCCGAGCCTCTGACCAAATACGTTGTCGTTGGTGTAGTGTCTCTACAGGTTGGTCTTGGTATTGCCCTTGCCAATGCGGGTTACGGCTTCTTCTCGTGGCCTTTCTGGGCCGTTGCGTACGTCTTTGGTGCAACGGCAAACCAGAACCTGTTCCTGGCCATCCATGAGATCTCTCACAACCTTGCTTTCCGCTCGCCATTGGCCAACCGCCTGCTCGCGATCGTGGCCAACCTCCCAATTGGCATCCCCTACAGCGCGTCCTTTCGCCCCTACCACCTGACGCACCACAAGTCGCTCGGCGTTGACGGCCTCGACACGGACTTGCCGACCGCTGCTGAGGCTTTCGTTCTCGACTCGATCCTTGGCAAGGCCTTTTTCTGCACCTTCCAAATCTTCTTCTATGCCCTTCGTCCTATGGCGGTCATGCGCATTCCCTTCACTAAAATCCACGCTCTGAACGTCGCAGTTCAGGCCGTCTTTGACTACGTCCTTGTCAAGTCCTTTGGCGTTCAGCCGCTCCTCTACCTCCTTCTGTCGTCATTCCTCGCCGGGTCGCTGCACCCGCTTGCCGGCCACTTCATTGCCGAGCACTATGTCTACGACACCGTCACGCCGGATGCCAGTGACCCGTCCAACGGGATCCCCATCCCTGAGACCTACAGCTACTACGGGCCTTTGAACATTTTCGCGTACAATGTCGGCTACCACAATGAGCACCACGACTTCCCCGCGGTGCCATGGACGCGGCTGGAGCGGCTGCGGGCCATGGCGCCCGACTTCTACGACAACCTGCCTCACCATGTCAGCTGGACGTACGTGATCTGGCGTTTCATCTGGGACGACACTGTCGGGCTGCGGTGCCGTGTGAAGCGCAAGACGGGTGGCCGACTGGTGGGCGGTGCCAAGATTGCGGAGTGGACAGAGACTGAGGTACAGGCGTAATGGATCGATGGTAACAAAAAGGATAGTTGGCCGCCTGTGTGGATTCTTAGATACGGTATTGTATTGATTACCCCTACTAAAAGTATGAGTGAAACGAGACGGCGGCTGAGAACACGTTAACATTGTTAACCAAAAGCGACAAAAGTATACATTAATAGAAATCGATTTGTGTCCACTCTACTACAGAGCGACATTTACGAATCTTTTTACTATATCGTTGAACTGAAAACAACACGGGAAGACCTAAGTAGTGTAGCTCTCTCGAGACAACTTCCTTCCGTCTGGTTTATTATTTTTTTTTTAAAAAAAATCAAAAAAAAATCATGCCAATTACTACAACTATTGTTAGGGGGTAGCACAAAATAATCTAAAATATATTTTCATAATACCGGACAGTTTTTTTATTAAAAGAAAACAACCATGAGTTCACATCATTATATTCTCAGTTTCTCTATTGATCGTTCCCTATCGCTTAAACTCATATCGTGGATAGAAAACCGTCTACACCCTCTATCAAACCGTACACTACATGACGACTCAGTCTATAACTCCTCATGAAGATGGTCGCCCTCGGCCGCCACTGGTCGATCGGGCCGCCCACTGTCTTTGTGTAGGTCGACGCCAATCTTGCCCCGCCACTTCTGCCACAAACTCCAGAACTCCTTCTCCATACCCGACTCCATTTGGTCAGGCAGCACAACAGCGTACTCAACGTAGAGATTGCCAAACTCGGTCTTGTGGTATACGCTGTCGCCGTCCTCGTGCCACACGGGCATACCCTCGCCGGTTATGGTGTCGACATGGCCCGGTTGCACGACTTGGCCACGTGTGCGCTTCAGCTCGACAACGTGGCCGTCAAGGTGCGTCAGGTTGCGTGTCCAGTCGCCCATCCACGCCTCGCGCAGCGAGATGACCTCCTTCCAGAATAGGTCGTTGCCGCGACGGCGGAAGTAGGCACCGTCAACATGGTCTGGGTTGTCCTCGGCCGTCGGCTCCTTCTCACCCAGTGACACGATCAAGTCGCCGGCCACGTAGTCGGGACTGGCGTCGGCCTCGTTCTCGTAGACAATTCGCGTGTCCTTGGCGACGCCGCGCTGAATGGTCACCGAGACGGGCGTTGGCCGGCGCACAACGCGCTGGCCTTGGCACACGGGGCACACATGCTTGACAGACTTGCCACGGCCGCCGCAACGATCGCAGTGCATCTGCACCTGCTGGAACATGCCTGGTGCTAGCTGGTGCTTCTGGATAACCACACCGCGCCCTTGGCACTTGTCGCACGTGTCTACCACCTTATCAGCGGCGCCCGTACCATCACAGTGTTCGCAAATCTCCTGCTTGTCCCAGTGGAACTCGACGGTCTGGCCGTTGTAAAAGTCGCGGAGGGAGATCTGCACCTTAAGCTCTAGGTTGGGACCACGGCGTTCGCTCGCCTGGCCAAAGTGGCCGCCGCCGCCAAAGAACCGGCTGAAGACGTCAAAGGGGTCATGGTGGCCACCACCGCCGCCCTGCTGCTGGTGGCGCTTCAATCCCTCGTGGCCATGCTGGTCGTAGATCTTGCGGGTGTTGGGGTCGGAGAGGGCTTCGTATGCTTCGGAGACTTCGACAAACTTGTCTTTTGCGGTTTCATCGCCACTGTACATCTACGTCAGCTATATCTGAATGTACCGAGTCTACGGAAGACCGGCGTCGGAATACTTACGGGTTCTTGTCTGGATGGTACTTCTTCGACAGCTGGCGATAGGCAGACTTGATCTCGCGATCACCGGCGTCGCGTTTTATTCCAAGGACCTTGTAGAAGTCTTCGGCGCCCAACACAATGTGTAATAATGAGAGCAGC
Organism: Sporothrix globosa; assembly: GCA_001630435.1. Lineage (NCBI taxonomy): Eukaryota > Fungi > Ascomycota > Sordariomycetes > Ophiostomatales > Ophiostomataceae > Sporothrix > Sporothrix globosa. The sequence continues at coordinate 3,225,453 of LVYW01000006.1, forward strand.
ACCAGAAGCACTGCATTTCCTAGTAACCTCATGGCGAAGAGTGGGTAGAGGTGTGTCGTGAAGTCAGATATCGCAAAGGAAGTAAACGTCCGTTCAAAGAGTCGAGAAGGGACTGGCGCAGACTGAAGGGAGCGCCAATCAATGCAACAAACCGACCCAATGGCAGAGGCAATAAAATGAGAGAAAATGAAAATTAAGGAGAGACACGAAGAAGATTCGACAAAAACGACAAAGCGACCTGCCCGAGTATCACGGAGCATGTGAGGTTGAGGTTGTGGAAGAGTCGAACAGCAGGCACACGGGCGAGAATACAGCGCTGCAGGTCTAGTAGCCACCTATTCCTAATCGCCAAATGCCAAAGTGTTATCAGTGGCAATTTATCGCCAGGGGTCTTACCTTATCGGTAGGCGCGCTGAGAGGACCCACTCGAGCTGTATTTGTGGGACCGGCAGAATGATTTTGCGTTATCGATAAGTCTCGCGCTAGAGCTCCAGCGCCTATCCAAACATTGTAGGCAGGACGAAAGACATCGTAAGACGGCGCAGCATGATCGAGCTGCATCCTTTGCCGGCACGCCTCATCCACGCCTTGATCGGTTTCTAACGACATCCGACAAGCCTTTCACTGGTCTGAGTTTTCTACAATGTCTGCTAAACGCTATGCGTTTGTCGACATGGGTGGTGACGAGGCGGAGGATGTAGCACCGACAAAATCAGATCGCGATCGCAAAAGTCGACGAGATCGTGACAAGGATCGCGACCGACATCGCGGCCGAGAGGACAAAATGTCACGAAGTTCACACCGCAGTCCCTCGCAATCACGATCGCCACGACGAAGCACGAAGTCCTATAGCAGCCGATCAAAAACGAGCCGACGCAGCGACCGCGATCGCGACGACAAAGACTTTGATGACCGCTGGGGCGACGAGGAAGTGCCCCCGTCCGACGAGGTCGAAGATGTAGGAAGAGGTGGTGAGGCTGACGACTTACAAGAGTCGGCACGGAAGCGTCTCAAGATGAACCACCGGACGTTCCGGAACCCCGACGCCAAAGACGAGAATAAGGGAAAGGAGGCGGACAGAGACGCGAAAAGCTCAAAGTTAGACGCTGCAAACCTTGACATCGATGACGCGGACCTGTCGGAGGGCACACGCGAGGAGCTGACAGCACAACGTGACCGCGCTGAGCGCGAGGCGTTTGCCGAGCGGCTAAAAGCGCGCGACGACGGTCGATCGAGAAAAGATACGGACGTCGACCGAGGCTCCTCGCGACAACATCTGACCCACGATGCCAAGGAGCGGAGCGAAGCCATGCCTGAGCTGCGACAGAGGGCCCGCCAAGAGTACCTCAAGAAGCGCGAGACAGAGCGGTTGGCCCTGCTGCGGCGACAGGTGGCCGAAGAGACGGAAGAACTTCGCAGCGGCGTTCCACTGACGGCACGCGAGACAGCCGAGTTTGCGAAGAACCGCGAGATTCTGCGGCTGGCCGAGGAGCGGCTTCGTATCGACGACCACCGTGATGGCTACGTTATGCCAGAGGACTACATCACAGAAAAAGGCAAGATCAACCGCCAGCGCAAGGAGGACGCACTCTACAAGCGCTATGTTGAGAAAGACGCCTACGGCCAAGAGAAACACACAACCGAATACGAGGACTGGGAGCGTGAGCAGGCGACGAAGGCCAAGGCGCAGATCCAGAGCCGCGAGCGCGTCGACGGCGGCGAGTACGACTACATTTTGGACCAGGACCAGTACATCCAATGGTCGCTCGACTCGCGGATGCCAGCCGAAGGCGCCGGTGTCAATGGCAAAGACCTGACCAAGGAGCAGCAGTTTCTGCAGGCCCAGATTGACGCAGCCGAGAAGCGCCAGCTGTCCATCCAGGAGACGCGCAAATCGCTACCCATTTACCAATACCGCGACGAGTTTCTGGCAGCGCTGGGAGAGCATCAGATTTTGGTCATTGTTGGCGAAACGGGCAGTGGAAAGACGACGCAGCTGCCGCAGTATCTTCACGAAGCTGGCTACACCAAGAATGGCCTGAAAGTCGGATGCACACAGCCACGCCGTGTCGCCGCCATGAGTGTGGCTGCACGTGTTGCCGATGAAATGGGCGTCAAGGTCGGTAGCGAGGTCGGTTATGCTATTCGTTTTGAAGACTGTACGAGCGAGAAGACAATTCTCAAATACATGACGGACGGCATGCTGCTCCGCGAGTTTCTGACCGAGCCCGACCTCTCTAGCTACTCTGCCATCATGATCGACGAGGCCCACGAGCGCACGGTGCACACTGATATCCTACTGGCCCTTGTCAAGGATCTGGCCCGCGAGCGGCCCGACCTCAAGTTGCTTATTTCTTCGGCCACGATGAACGCCGAGAAGTTTGCCACTTATTTCGACAACGCACCCATCTTCAACGTACCCGGCCGTCGGTACCCTGTCGACATCTTTTATACCCCGGCCCCAGAGGCCAACTACCTCCTGGCGGCCGTCACGACCGTCTTCCAGATCCACACTACGCAGCCTAAAGGTGGCGATATTCTTGTGTTCTTGACGGGCCAGGACGAGATCGAGGCTGCTGAACAGCAAATCTCCGAGATCTCTCGAAAGCTAGGCAACCGTGTCCGAGAGCTCGTTGTGTGTCCCATCTATGCAAACCTGCCGTCCGAACTGCAGGCCAAGATCTTCGAGCCCACGCCAGAAAATGCCCGCAAGGTCGTGCTGGCTACAAACATCGCCGAGACAAGTTTGACTATTGACGGCATTGTTTATGTCATCGATCCGGGATACGTGAAAGAAAACGTGTACAACCCGGCCACCGGCATGTCGAACCTCGTCGTTGTTCCTTGTTCCCGCGCCTCGGCCAACCAAAGAAGCGGCCGTGCCGGACGTGTCGGACCCGGCAAGTGCTTCCGTCTGTACACCAAGTACGCGTACATGAACGAGATGGACGAGAGCACGACGCCCGAAATCCTGCGGACGAATCTCAACAGCGTCGTTCTCCAACTCAAGAGCTTGGGCATTAACGAGCTCCTTGACTTCGAGTTTATGGACCCACCGCCCACCGAGGCCTTAATCGGGGCGCTTAATCAGCTCTTTGCCTTGCAAGCCCTCAACCACAAGGGCGAGCTAACCAAAGTCGGTCGTCAGATGGCCGAGTTCCCAACGGATCCCATGCTGGCCAAGGCTGTTATTGCTGCCGGTAAAGAGGGCTGCGTTGAGGAGGTATTGTCCATTGTGTCGATGTTGAGCGAAGCGTCGGCCCTCTTCTTCCGGCCCAAAGACAAGAAGATCCATGCTGACAGTGCCCGCGCCCGCTTCACCGTCCAGGAGGGCGGTGACCATTTGACGCTTCTCAACATCTGGAACCAGTGGGTTGACAGCGACTTCTCGCCCATCTGGGCCAAAGAGAACTTCCTGCAGCAGCGCAGCTTGACTCGCGCCCGTGATGTGCGTGAGCAGCTGGCTAAGCTGTGCGAGCGCGTTGAGGTCGAGCTCTCGTCCGTTGGCGCCTCGCACATGGCGCCCATCAAGCGCGCCCTAACTGCCGGTTTCTTCCCCAATGCGGCTCGCATGCAGCGCGATGGTGGTAGTTACCGCACTGTCAAGAGTGCCACCACCGTCTACATCCACCCCAGCTCGGTGCTTATGGGAGCTGATCCCCCTGCACGCATGGTCATCTACTTTGAACTGGTGCAGACGACTAAGGAGTACATGCGGTCCTGTCTTCCAATTGAGCCTAAGTGGCTGTCGGAGTTGGCGCCGCACTTTCACAAGAAGAAGGATATGGAGGCACTTGAGGATAAGAAGATGGCCAAAGGACGGCACCATGCTAAATGAATACACATGTAGACAGCCTTTTAATGATAATATCAATGAGATGTGACTAAAAACACAGATAAACAGTGCGTGATATTGTAAAAGGATAAAAAAACAACACACAGACACACACAAAACCAGAGCAACACATGATTTCTCCGAGAGTTCATGAAATCCATCAAACGATTAATAAACACACAAACGAGCCAGATCCAAACCAAAAATCACGAACCATTTCCATTTCCGTCATATGTCATTACCAAAATGCAGGAATACCAAAAGAGCATATCGATAGCCGCGAAATACACACCAATTTAGTTTGCCCAACTCCGTCGTCGCTTCCGAGCATCATTGCCGTCATAGCCATCTCGATCAAACACGAAGCCACTGCCTAGGTACTCGAGGTTTGTCGCCCAACCGCGGTCTCGGTCTCGGTGTCGGTCATCTCTGTGGCGGTCTCGACCACTGTCTCCGTCCCTGTTACTGTCTCGCTCACCCCTGCCTGCATACGTGTTTCGTCGCTTGCGTTTCTTCCCATCGTCATCGTCTGACCGTTGATCGTCACGGTCCGCCAAGGCTTGGCTTAAACCACCTCCATGGCCATGTGACAAGCCCTCGAGAACGCCTCCAACCAGCCCAAGGAGACCAGGCTGGCCAATCCCGCCACTACCACTGCTTGCGCCACCTATACCATCAAGAATGCCCCGTACAGTATCGGCAAACGTGTCCGCACCACCGTGATCGTTACTTATGACGCCCCATTGGCCACGTGCATGCCACCCATCTGGCCGTCCATCAGGGTTACGGTACTCAAAGTCGCCGTGCCGGGAGCTGAAGCCAAAACGGCTCGAATTTCCCACACTGTGACCATCCAGAGGTCGGCCCTGCGAATCAAAGCGGTCTGGCAGCTCCTCCACGGCATCGTCGTCATCGGCCGGCCGACGGCGGCTGTGAACTGCTGAGGTTGGCGATGGAGAAGGAGACAGGAGTTGTCGACTGCTTTGGTCGTGTGCAGAGGTACTCGGTTTTGTCGGACTGTGCTCACGGACCTCGGCGTGATGACGACGCAGAGTACGCGATGATTGAGGCGACAACGGGGCGAAGCCCACGGCCTTGGCCTCTTCGTGAGCATCTTGCGGTTTGGCAGGAAGATCCTCAATGTCATTTACAGTATCTACAAAGTGTCAGTACTCTAGCTTGATAACAAAATGAGGAGGTGGCAAAGAGGATCCGTGAGACTAACTCAAAGGAACGGCAAAACTCACATGATCACCATCGTGGGCGGCCGGCTGGCGGGAGTTGAGAATCGTACTGTCGTCGCTGCGGCCTTGGCCACGACCGGAGGCATTCGGGTTGTGATCGGCATTGGCGCCTGGTGCTTCATATACGTTGCCGACTGGAGGCGGTGGCGGACCGGGAGGAGGAGGAGCGCCAGATGCTGGACCTGGACCAGATAGAATCGGACCTTCTGGAGGAATCTCCACTGGTTCGGAAGGAATCGCGGCCGGCGTGGAAGGGTATGATGCCGGGTAGGGAGCAGGTCCAGGGACAGGGCCAGACGAAGATTCATGAGGGATCGGGGCGCCCCCTTGGACATCAGTAGCACCGCGCGTCGGGGGCGGGCCAGGTGGAGGCGGGTAGCCGGTGTAATCGACGGGGTTGTACGGGGTATAGGAATCATTCAGGTTGGTTGTTGCCGTATTCGGGTGCTGCATCAAGCCCCCTGTATTACCAATGGGGGGTCCGCCGAGAGGAGCAGGCGGATAGAAGGCACCTCCCGATGCATGGGGTGGCGAGGGCGGCCGACTGTTATCGTAGTCGTCGTAGTAGCCATCGTACGCTTCATCATCATCACGATGGTCTGTACTCAAGAGCGTCAGCTGCTATTTGGAGATCCTGTGCAAATGGGAACGGAGGTCAAATTACTGACGTCTGTGGCGGTGTCTACGGTCGACATCCTCATCACGGTCATAGCCATGTTGCCGATCATGGTCGCGGTCGTAATCCCGGTCGTGATCACGATCCCTCTCGCGGTCTCTGCGATCACGCCTGTTTGCCTCCTCTTCTTCCTTCTTCTTCTTGCTGTCGCTATACTTCTTAATACCGATGGCAGCCGCCGCGGCACCAGCACCGGCGGTGGCCAGGTTGCGGAGACGAGATCGACTTCGTTCGCGTTTCGATTTACGGTCGCTGTCGACGTCTGCGTCGGCGTCGTCACTGTCGTTCCCATCACGGTCGTTGTGAGAGTGCCGGTGGCGTCGTCGTGTTTGTCGGTCATCACGCTCGCTGGCATCCGCGGCACTGTCGTAGCTACCACGGTGGCCAATGATGGCGCCTTCTCCCGCGGCGGCGCCCGGGTCGGCATACAGCGGCTGGTCACCATACTCAACCAGTCCTAGCTCAGGGTCAGCACCTGAAGGTGGGTAGGGGGTGCGCGTGGCGCCGGAGAGAGGTGGTGGTGATTGAGACGGAGCAGCTGACCTGTTGCGCGAATGAGACCGTGAGCCTTGACCGTGGCGGCTGTGGCGGTCGTCTTCGGAGTATGGGTCATCCGAGTAGTACGCCGCCTCTTTCTGCTCGCGCTCCAGCTGCTTCTTATCCTTGTGTTTGTCGTAAAGCTTCTTGGCCGCGGCACCGGCAAGGGCCGCACCGGCAATTTCAGCACCTGTGCGCAGCCGTGAGTGCGACCGTGCCTTGCCTTCACGTTGGCGTGACTTAGAGCGGAAGTGATGTACCAGGCCGGCCACGGCTGCAGTGCCCACAGCGACCTTGGCTACCGAGTGCGACCGGCTCTTGGTTCCGGCGCGCGACGCCGAGCGGTTGCCATGGCCATAATCCTCCTCGCCGCTGCTGTACCGGCGCAGGCTGCGGCCACGGTTGCGCTCTTCCTTGTCGATGCGGTTCGACTGGATGTACTTGGCAGCACCAGCCACGGCAAGTGCAGCAGCAGCCAGACCCAGTCCCGTCTTAAGCTTGGAGTGGTGGCGGCTGGAAGACCGTGACCGGTTGCCACCGCCACGTGAGCGTGAACGAGCGCGGTAGTCTCCATCGTTGTCGCCAAAGCGCTCGTTGTACGCGCTGTGCGCACGCTTGAAGACTTCGGTGCCCAGAGCACCCAGTGCCGCACCCGCGAGGACTTTGCGGCCACGGTGCTCAGGCAACTCGCCAGTTTGGGTGTTGCGACGCGAGCCGATCAGGGCACCGAGGCCTGCACCGGCCAGGGCACCCTCGGCCAGATGGAGGCGGTGATGGTTGTCAGTGGATGGGGACCTGTCACGGCGGATCACTGTCGTTTTCTTGACGTAGTAATCATCATCAGAGTACTCTTCATCGGAGGCATGGTCACGACGATCGCGATGATGGTGGCGGTGGTGGCGGCGGTCGCGTTCGTCTCCATGGCCGCTTTCGCGCCGCTCGTATCGCTCGACAGCGACTTCTTCGTCGCCCCGGTAAGGCCCAACCTCGCGACGCTCTCGGCGTTCATAAAAGTACTCGTCCTCGTGGCGGGAGTCCCTTCTGTCCCGGTCCCGGTCCCGTTCCCGGTCACGGTCCTTCTCACGGATCACAACGACGCCGGGTTGCTGGCGGGGTACAATGATGGGAGCGGGAGCCGGCGCCTCTTGACGGATGACAATAGGCTGTGGTGCGGCCGGGGCTGGCTCGTAGTACTCGGTCTCCCGGTGCCAGCGCTCAACATTGCCACCATGTCCATCATCCCGGCGGTCTTCAGAGTAACTCTCGACGACAATCTGGTCATCGGTGCGTCGTTGGAGGCGGGTCTCACGATCATTGCGATGGTCGCCACGGTCGGCCCGGTCAATTTCCTTGGTCTTTTCATAGACAACACGGCTCCCTCCATCACGGCCACCATAGTAATCACGGTCACGCTCGGAGCGCCGTGTTGTTTCGGTCACTTCAAATGCGGACCGTGGACGCTCGGGCACGTAGTCGCGGCGGTCAGCATCGAGGAGGTTGTTGGACGAACGCCGCGCAGGCCTGTCGTGGCGGAAATTGGAGTCGTCTTCGTAGCGTTCGGTCGTGCGCTCGACGCGCTCGACACGGTCACCACCGCTGCCGACCTTGTAGCGGCGCACAGTAGTTTTCTTGTAGCGGTCATCGTCATCTGACGAGTAGGCGGCGTCGCGCTCACGGTCACGCCGGTACGAGCTTTCGTAGTACTCGGTCTCGGGCATTGTGGGGATTTTATGTAAGGCCAGGGGCTGTTGTTGCCCTCTGGTACCGAGTGGGCGGGGGGGGGGGGAGGAGGCAGTTGGCTTGTATCTTCCACCCGGAGGTATGAAACAATAAATAAATAGTAATGATTACAGTTGAATGTGGCAGATGGACAAGATGAAGATCGTAGATGTATGTGTCACTTCTGTTGACGTGCGATGTGCGTATCGCGGGATCTGACGTCAAATGTGCATGAAAGCGGGGGAGGGGAAACGAAAGGGTTTTGTGAGGGTCTGGAAGATAGGGAAAAGGAGAAGAGCGCAAGGAAAGGAAGGAATGTGACAAAATGTTGGGAAAATAGAGAGGCAGGATGTAAGATTTAAGGTCGCAACACCATAACGGGAGGCTCTGGGATAGAGGCAAGGAAGGGGAATGGAAGAGAAGACTGGGCACAGCTGCTGGTCTTGTTCGTAGCGAGTGTCATGCAAGTACAGCAAGCACAATGGATGGCAGGCTGGTGGACTAGGGGCTTGGATTGAGGTGGGAGGAAGGAGGGCGGCTGAGAAGGCAACGCAGGCAACTAGCAGGGCAACAGGGCCAAAGTGCTGCTACGAAAAACGCGAGACCGAGAGAGAAGAAAGCGCGAGGGAGAACGGTCCACTATACATACAGTGTGACCGCCTCGCCCAAAATGCTCCAACCAAAGACAGCCAAACAAGGTCACCTTTCCTGCAGAATGTCTCAAGCCTCCCTGGCTCCAACTGTTCCTTGTGCAGCTTTCTACACTAGAGCAGAAGAAAACGCCCTGGACCATGGCTAGAACTGTATCTTACGAAACCGAATGGGAAGTGGGAGGGACAAAGAGCCGTGTGACCAGGTAGGCACAGGTGATCAAGGAGGATGGTGGGTGGCACCTGCTTTTCCCTGGCCGCCTGTTTGTCCTGCCCTCGATCGCTCTTGCCTGTACCTCGGGAAGCGGAGACGGGAGCATTCGCAGTGGCTGGTGACAAGTCTCGATAAAAAGACAGCAATGGAGAAACGGAGAAGGAAAAGCTTCTTCTGTTTGGTACGAGCTGTCGAAGCATCTGGAAGCCATCAATTCGGTACTTTCGGGTGTGTCCAAACCCTACGGGGATGGAAAACTGTGGTGTTGCAAAATCGTCATCGCCCACTCTCGGACCCATCACGGAGGGGCAGACAAGAGGAAGAGCCCCACTTTTCACCCCTGCAATACTGCAATAGCGCTGCATGTAAGATGAAAGCGTTTCCCCAGCCACTGGAATTACAGGGAAGTTGCACCGAGAAAACGGTTTTCACTGGGCAGCTGCGACATTGTTGTGCATGAATAGCGCAGCTAGGCAGCAAACGGCAATGTACAACATAGGGCTACAGGACCTGGCCGGAGCCATGGTGGGGCGAGCAGCAAAAGAGCAGATGTCGCAGGGCCGTTGAGAAGAAAACTGGAGCAAGGGCGAGAGCAAGATCAACAAGAAGAACGAGAACATAAATGGACGGCCATCGACATGGTTTGCAAAGAAACGGCCAGAAGATAAAAGTCAATAAAACTCATCTGACACCTTATAGAAATGTGACTAGCGCACTGGCGAAGCTATGTTCGACAAAACAATTCAAGAATGAGCAGCTTCCTTTTTCCAACAGCGGTGGCTGTCTTAGAAGTCCCGTGTCCGCCGTTAGCTGGTCTAGCCCGTAGCCCGCGTCTCAGTCTATTAGTCTTAGTACGGTGGCGACGGCGGGAACGGCACGACCAACTAACGGCGGCCGCATTCTTTGTTCTCAATTGCCTGGCATTGATTAGAGCCGTTGGCTTTTGTCGCTTGCATCATTGGTACATACTAATCGGAGCTTTAAGGAAACTCATCGACGTTGCTTTTTTTTTTTACAGATCCGGGCCGTTTCGTTGGGCAACTTCTCCATGTTGTTTTATAAAAGAAATTAGATGCGAAAGGTCAGGAAATAACAACATTGTTTTATCAACATAATCGTGTCGTTTTTTTTTCCAACACATCTCAGCTGGTGATATTTTCCTATACCTTTCTTTATTTGAATATCAACATCAAATCAAGGTAAAAATGAGTCAAAATTGATTGGAATGTACCACACGTGGTACATAACATAAAGAAGAAACAACGAAAAAAAAAAATCCTTCACCAAAAGGATTCATAAACTAATTTCAACAAATGGCATGCCAACTAATTCTGTAGCCACCAGAAGGCCGGCGAAGCCTGGACAGCCTGCTTGCCCACCTTGGTCGTGGTTGGCGATGGAAAATTGTACGAACTCGTAGCCGCGGACTGCGTCGGCCCAGCTGAAGCAATGGTGCCGGCGGTTCCGGTGACGAGGACGGGGGGACTGGTGCCTGTGGGGACAATACGAGCGACCTTGGAGGCGGTTCCAGTTCCTGTAGGCTGATGTTTGGGTGCCGTGTTGACAGACGTTGGCCATCCTGTTTTGAGAGGCGGCGTAGCTGGTGCTGCTCCGGTGCCAGTGGCAGTACCAGTGGGCTGGGCGACATCTACGCCCAGATTCCGGCGAATTATTTTGCTAGGCGGCTCGCCTGGACGATGGAACTTGTTAGTAAATAATGTACTGCGTCCGGTTATAACGGGGAGACATACCCTTGCGAGCAGGGAGACGCCGATCATAGGGCGCAGGCGCGGCAACAGGTGCCGGAGCCGCAGCCACAAGGCCTAGAATAAGGAGAGATACGATGCAGAGCTTCATGATGTATTGCTTGCCGTGATATGGACTTGAATTGCCGCAAGATTTCTACCTGGTTCACGAAAGTCACAAAGCCACGAGAAACGGGAAGAGATCCACGATGCTTTATACTCAAAACAGATAAGGACATCTTGCCGGCATACCTCATCGAATTTTGGCTCCTTCGAAAGTATCCTCTTGTTCGACTCTATCAAAATCACTGGAGTTCAACCGGGCAATTTGTCACCGGCGCTTCGCGGAAGAAATTGTAACGCGGCTTGTTTTTGAAGACGGGACCGTGCAGGACAAAGCTTCTGTCCAAGAGCGGAAGACGATGGGAAAGGGATATGGGGACTCGCTCTCATTTCTGGACGCGAGCCACTGTTTGAGCGGCAATTTAAATCGTGTGCAAAGGAATGGAGAGGGGAACTCGGAACAAAAATTCCTGGATATAATTTAGCATGCATCGAGAGATGTGAGAATATTTTGACGGGGCACCGACACAAGAGCAACATCGATTCATTAACATCTTAGCCACATTTAAACGTTTTAATATACAATGATAAAAACGAGCTTGATGTAAGAAGCGTGATTGAGTTATCCGAAAAAAAAAGAACAACCTCCCGCAAGAGTCCCAGCATTCCGCCCAAGTACTCCTGGTTATGGCAAGTCACTTATCTTTATTCTCGTAAATATTTCAACCGCACATATAGTAAAGTGTAGCACGCAACTGTCCTTATAAAGGGAGAATCCTTGGCGGCGTTTAAATCCTTTACGATTATCCCGCCGTCACCCTCTTATGATCTATTGGGTTGCCGATTTCTTGGCAAAATAGTTATGTTCCAAGCTCAATGGCACTCATAGTGAAAGAACCTCTCTGTACGCTCCGGTTTGTGGAGGATCGTAAACGTGGATCCTTGAATCTCGGCATCTATATCCGGGATTGAATGTTTGTTCGCTCTCGCGTACCTGGTGATGCCTTCCCGATGCATTATTGCACTACGGGGCTTGAAGAAGCCGGTGGCTTGCCAAGGCTCGCTGTTATTTGTCTAAATTTCTCCGGAGTTGAGGAATGGTACTAGAGAGGGGTACAGTCAAAATTCGCTGAAGGAATGGCGTCTCGAAATCAACGACTCGGATGAAGTCATTTGACATCTTACTGATGGGTGTCCACGATCGATATATGAGGTTCATTTAAGTCGTCACACTCTATAACTGATAAGACAAAATTAATCAGACATATCCGTGGCCATTATATGTGCCGTTCACAAGTCTTGGCCCGGAGGTTGGGAAGGTTTTCACATTACCCGACCGAAGACAAACTGTCCCCGCGGAAGAACAGGGAAAAAGAAAAAAGAACGGATGACAGCCGCATTTCATCCCGCTGCCGCAATAACGGAGGCAATTAACGTATTTATCGAATGAAGTTTGCGACGGAAAAAAGGGGATACAGCAATGAGAGAGATAACGACAGACCTGATAGAATTGCATAATGTGAGATGAACTTTGGGCATGATCTAAGACATAATACGGCGCATTGCCATTTAAGATGCATACTGGCAATGCTACTCATTATTCAAGCCTCAACACGTTCTGACAGATGCTATAGTCATGTCACTACAATACATGTATCTTAGAACGTGTAACGGAGATCCTTTCCCTCCTGGATGGCATTATTGACTGGATCAGCGTCGGCCTTCTCGTTGTAGAGAGTAAAGTACCATCAAATTAGGGCACGAGCAGAATAAACAGGAACTGTGTTACCACAGCACACCACACTCCCATGCGGTACGTGGGATTCTCGCGTCCATAAACGTGCACGACGCGTAGATGCCGCCAAGCGCGGCAAAGAGCATATGTACGCCACTGTCAACGGACCCGCGGGAGTTGGAACGCATATTACTGGACTGGAAGGCAATAATGATGTGAAGGTAGGCGTTTCTGCCGCTGACACCCAGAAAGACACCAAAGCAACGGACGGCGTTGTTATGGTGACAGGCCGTGTCAAGCAGACCTCTGAGCTTAATGGCCGGGCTGAGCACCGTCTACGGTATACGCAGATGATTGCAGTCTGCAAGAATAACTGCAACGTAAGTCCAGATCATGGAGAATAGGTAGGGAGGAGCACACGAGGAGGAACACGTTGGCGGTAAAGCACTGTATAGTTGACAGAATGGCCTGAATGAAGTAGACAAACGCATAGATGGGTGCGGAATAGCATAATAAGATGTAATCATAAACCCACGGCCGCCAGTCTATGGAATAGCATATAACCGTGTTGAAAGTGAGGTGATCAGGATCTGCATCACCACGATCGTGCTCAACATGGTCTAGAATGATCTCCCCGTGGAAAAGGAGCAGTCTTCTCGCTGGAGAACATCTGGCCAGAGAAGAACAAACACGTTGCTAATAAAAGTAAAGCCAGTGGTGATCAGAGCGTAAGCAAAGATATTACCAAACGCAGCCACAAACAGGTTGATCATGTATCAGAGAGCCGTGCATTGCTGAACCTCGAACCGCTGGTACCAACAGCCGAGACGGTAAATGCAGCACGGTAGGACGCTGGATAAGAAGATGCTATTCGGCATGCAGCACACCACAATTACCTGTCAGTCTTTGGCAAAGCCCATACTGAGCATCACCAGGCCCCAGCTGAAAATAAAGCCATTCAGCTGCAGCTTGCGGCCTATACGGTGCAACGACAGCGTGGCTGGCATCTCTAACAGAGAGTGAGTAATTAAGAAGACGAAGAGAGCGATCGAGTAACAGTTTCCGACTTTAAGTCGAGATCAGAGTTCATCCCGGTGGCACGAGCGTTGGACAAATTCACACGATCGAGACCCTCAATGGAGTACGGAATTCCACGGATCGATACGAGCGGAATGTCGACAGACACGTCGAATGATTTTCTTCTCCCTTCGCGGCTGCTCGTCGGGGACCCCATCACCGACGACGGTGCGCTGCGGTATCTTCAGGTCGGCCTCAGTGTCCACAGCATCGACCTGCTCGGTCCCTGCTCGCTCGTCGTACATTCCGTTGCCACTGGCCGGTTCGTGTTTGGTGTCGACCAAGTTAACGGGGCGGCTGATATTCACAAGAAAAGGAAGTGCTGAATATTGATGAAATGAGCGAGATCTTCTCGAAGGAAATGTAATACTTTTCTTCGGCAATCTTTTTATTTGTTCCGCTGAACACTGGGCATCACAACTTATATGTGGTCGGTGCAGAATTGTTTCCCCAGCTCATCATATAGCATGAAATGGAAGCAGAATCTGTGGCGCCAACTCCGTGTTTTCTGCGGGTTCGGCATATGGTGATAACGGCAACCGACACCGACGTTTTTAGCCGCTGTTTGCACCGGCATACATACGTGTATTGCGGTAGACCAGATAAAAACGTGAGAGAAAAGACAGAAACCTAGTGGGTCAGTACACACCAGATACCACTATCCGTTCACAGTGATCTTGTGACGGCCCATGCTTATACTACCGTTGAGTACAAGTGCGGCGTAGCCAGGCCACATCCGGTTATCAGCATGGGACCTCCGGAGAGAGTACCGAACATCATAGGCCAGATAACGGCATCGGCGTCCGTCGGTTAGCTTAAATTCAGGTAAAACAGGTGATTAAAACGTTGGCCAATTCATTTGACGTATAATAGATGGTTGAACCTAGCAACTTTGAATTTTGCGCTGACGGCTGTGCTTTTATTCCAAATGGAGGCGAGTAATTCAAGAAGAATTAGCAGAGGAGAGCGGTGGCATTCATGGCGATGAGGGGATGTTAGACACTATATGGAACAATATCAAATCAAATAAGCAAAGTGCAACTTATGTGCTCGTGCGTAATGACGATGGTTTACCCTTTCTAGCCGTCCCTGGTCTTGAAACAAAAGCGTATGAAGCAACTGACGCCCAGCCACTGGCAAGAGGCCCCAGACATAACTTCGCAATGCAGCGAACCATTTATAGGATACAGAATGGAACCCAATAGACGCGCACATAGCCTTAGGCGAGAAGGCGATGCTTGAAAGGCATGGGTTCGTTCAGTGTGTATGGGGATTAATATTAGCTGTTAACACACGACTATATAAATTACGCTACGGGCAATGCGGTAGTTACATGCGAATGAGATCTGCAAAGACGCGCCCGGACGAGAATTTCGCCGGCAATCAGAGCAGGAATGTCTTGCGGGGTGGCACAGCCAGCGGTGCCAATTTATCCCCAGCAAGCGCCACCAATCATGAACCACCATCTTCCAAACGGATAACCGACAAGTGGCCAACAAGAACAAGACAGACACTTGTTGTCAGTGTGGATGTCAACGCGACCCAGGTGAGGTCCGGATGTGGGCCGATGTCAGCGTAGATGTAGGACAGGATTGGGGCCGCAAAGGCAAATCCGCCACCACAACAGGCAATGCTGATGCCACGGTCTAGCGTATGGCCTAGGAAAGGAAGACTTCGAATCCGTGGGAAGATCGGACTCGTCGGCAGTAAATTCCGCGCGCCGTGGTCTACACCCAACCTGGATTTGGATTTGGAGACGTCCTTTTCAACGTTGTCGATGTCAGTCTTTGGCTTGTGTATGGTGTGATAGATCATGAAATGTGACTATTATCGACTTGGAGAAACAGTTTAAGAAGTACTTTGAGATGGGAAAAGGGGAAAAGCTGCTGGTGAATATATACTAAATGGAGACACAAGATCTAGACACGACAGACGTTCGAGGCAACCACCCATATCAACACAAGCATGTTGATCTGTTATATACTACACCGATAGCTTCTCTGGACTCAAACTCCAGCATCTCCTCTGTTTCTTCCAGGCATGAATATGCCCTTTCTAGATTTCTGCAAAGGGATCTGCGTTTGAACTGCACAGCCTTCTCCAATGTGTCCAGACTGCTGGGATCATCCGGTCCACCCTACAAAGCAACGCACATCTACCACGAAGGAGGTCACCCTCATCCAAGACGGCCTCCCATTGTATGGCCCATTGGCTCTGTACCTACACTTTTTGCCAGCATTCCCAATGACAAATTGACTAGTTCGCTCTGATATCAATATTAGCTGATTGGATAGTTGGATCGGGATTGTGCCTTGCGCATGAAATCTTGTAGAAAGAGATCGTAATAATAATAGACGAGACAGGTTGGCTCTCCAATATGTGAACCATCTTGATCCCCTTTATCCCGCAAACAAATGTATGTGGATTAGCTTGTTGTGGTGCCGCCCGTGCTAACGCTTAGTATACTACACGCTAGGCTCGCTATGGCCCGGTCATCCCCGGCCTCAGTCCCTGTGTCTTGCTTTCAGTAGTTTCTGCTCTTTAGTTGTGTTCGCATTTTCCCGATTTTTTGGCGGTAAATCTAAAACGGCAACCAACCAAAATACCACGCCGATGTAACATTGGTGCGCCCCAGTAAGACCCTAGGAACCCGTGCTCGGCCTTTTCATTTCTGTCCCTGTACCACTGTTCCGGGCCGTGCTCTTGCATGCCCGCATTTGTCCGACTCGGCCAACCTTGGCTGCCATCCCCCAGCCTCTCGTCACTCATCTCTCCAACACTACCGCGACCACTGCGACCACCACAACAGCCATGTCTCACGGCCCTGTCAACCCGGAGACGTCGACATCTCTGCCGTCGCCACCGTTTGTCCATCTCAAGGGCATTCCCAACTTTCGCGACCTCGGCGGCTATGTCGTACCCAGTAAGAGCGGGGCGGGCACTGTTCGCCGAGGTTACATCTTTCGGTGTGGAGAGCCGACCAGCGCTACACCTGAAGCCGTTGATACCGTCCGCGGCCTCGGCGTGACGCACATTTACGACCTGCGCTCGCTGCCCGAGATCCAAAAGTTGCAGGTGGCCGGCACGGGGCCAAAGACGGTCGACTGGCCCGGAGTGACGCGCGTTTTCACGCCTGTATTCCGCGCCGAGAGCTACGACCCCGTGAGCCTGGCCAAACGGCATGCCGACTACCAAGATGAGAACCCCAAGGGCATGGTCAATGCGTATCGGGCAATTTTGACCGAAGGCGCGGCGTCGTACGGTATTATATTAAGACACATTCTGGAAGATGCACGGGTGGAAAAGCAGCGGTGCTTTATAATTCACTGTACGGCTGGCAAGGATCGCACAGGTGTTCTGGGCGCGCTGTTGCTGAGCGTGTGTGGCGTGCCGGACCCGGTAGTGGCCGAGGAGTACAACTTGACCGAGGCCGGCCTGGGCCAATGGACCGAGCTGCTCATTCAGGCCGTGCTCAAGCAGGGTGCAACCAGTGAGGCGGGTGCGCGGCGCATGGTGGGTGCCCGTAAAGCCAGCATGCTGGACACACTCAAGATGCTTCGGGAGGAGTTTGGCGGCGCGGCGGCGTACATGGAGACACAGTGTGGTCTTACCAAGGAGGAGGTTGGCGAGATTGTGGACTTTCTGGTGGTCAAAGAATGACTAGGCCGTTCTATTTGATGCTATCAGATGACGACGTCGTCTGCTTCACACTGTTACAGATAGAGTCATAGAAATTAAGCGTTATCGTCATACTTCATAATCAAGCCCACCGGCCTTCTACTCTTCAAATGATTGCCAACGTATGTCATCAGGTATCTGGCTCGTGCTACACTCCAATTCACCATTGGAAGGTGCTTTCACATCGACAGAATCTCATCACCGCAGCGGATGGTGTGGTCATCGGTAGGGGTGGGCCCTGCAATGCAATAAAGTGGATTGATGTATGTTAAGATCAGCTCAATAAGGGGTGCATAGCGTGACCACATGGCAAGTTGTTTGCCGAGAGTATGGTGTAACAAGACTTCGTCGGGAGGAGAAGGACACGATTGTCAAGGTAGTCTTTGGCATCACTTTTCAAGCGCCCGAGTTCTGTCGGTAAGTGCCGAATACTTGGCCAAAGCCTCGTGTGCCGGCCATCACGACTCCCTGCTCAACATCCGCAGCTCCGAAGCGCTCATTGACACCGTGCGTGCATGCTGGACGGCTTAATGGCCGGCACATGGTGTCGCCTATCACTACCGCAGCAACTTTTGCGCACGTTGATGTCGATAGGGCGGTTGTAGTCCAGCGCATGGTGGTAACAGTGGCTGCAGGTATTTTCGTTACGGAAAGTCCATGACACCAGCGATGGTCAAGATGCTCATTAACACTTCTTTGGGCTTGGGCGTGGCCAGTGTCAGCGGTATAATTAACCCAGACAGTTTTGTCCTCAAGGAAGTCGGACACAGCCATCGCATTTGCGACCGCACGGTCGGCAACAAGACCCAAACTATCCGCCGGAATTCGTTGACTGGTCTGTTCAGCGACAGCCAGCGTACAATAACTGAAAAAAGCCGGCAGCTTTTCGTGAAGCATACAGTCTGAAATATGGTCGGGCGCTGAGGTCGGCGCGTATCAGCCAGTGTGTCCCAGAACACTACAGCGGTTTCCCATAGGTCGTTAATGGGCCGCTCGAGGGCGACGACGGGTTGTCCTTTCTCCCCGAGTCGTCCCATCACCGGCGTCGATTTTGCCTGTGACTTCCGACCTGGAGAAGTGGCAAAATGTTCCCTGAGATCGATGGTACAACTTGGACGCGGACGCTGGTTGATGAGAACTGGACCGGCGCCATGTCGCCATTGATGTACTCTGTCCGACGGCTCTAACACCCAGAAGAACAAGTGGTACGGTAAGTGTGGTACCCTAAGTGTGCCACTGAGAATAAAGGCCTTGCGTGGTCTGAGCGGCAAAATTTGTTCGACATGGACCTCCGTCACTATGTAAATCGACAACTCGCCATGGAGGAAACATGGATGTGGCTCTTTATTAATGCTGGCGATGTACTGACGTTGCTCGTTTTATGCTGCAGCTGTGGTACGACCTTGATGACAAGACCGCCGTCCAGGCCGTGCTGATCGGCAGGCCAGGGGCTAGCGAGACTATGAAGGCCTACTACATGCTGTGGGAGATACCGCAACGCATCCACCAGTCGCTGAAGCTGACTGCCGCGTTTGTTCGTATCAAGATGCGGCCTATTCCGAGGTGTTCGGCGAATTCGATGATGGTCGTGCACTTCTGGCTGGTATACCCGATCGCGACATTTACCTAAAGCGCTGCCGGTAAGACCCGTCGATTGACTGCCGCTTTCTGCAGGCTATGCTCAAGACACCCGATGCACCCGGCCGGCAGGTCAACGAATACGAGACGAACGGGCGTTGTGAGACCCTTGTCGACAAGGTCATCGCCGCGATGCAGCGGTCGATTCTCTTCAAAATGGAGACATTTAAGGTCGTTATGGTCTGGTGCGTCGAGCTTGTCATCATACGCGACGACGAACGCAACTTTCGGGACCACCGCACTCCGTCCATCCACTGGGGATTTATGGAATCCTGGAAGTAGGCCTCCGTCTATCCAGAAAGCGGCGTCTACTATTTGAGTAAAAAGGAGCTATTCCGTCTCTGGGATACAGGGAGTATGACACCTTTGTTGCGCGCCAAGATCGATGCCCGGCGCCGTGACTTGGTGCGCATTTCGGAGCGCGAGACGCCCCTGCCGCCCTATATTGTCGACAACAAGGCGGCTGACCTGGACGCTAACCCCTCGGCATTTGAGGGTGCAGGCATGTTTAATGTTTTGGAACCTCCAAAAGTAATGTTATCGCAGTAGCTCGTGATGTTCGCTAGCTGAAAGATATCCGCTGCCGGGGGGGAGGGTGGTGATATTCTCGTTGTCAATTCCAGATCAAGGTTGGGCGCCTATATTCCACATCTTTAGTGGAACTACCATTGTGACGGGCGATAATTGTTCCACGGCTCCTGCCTGGCCCGCGAGTATGGTCTCCCACCCGTACAGTTGGGCCCGGCCTTTAAACTCATCTCCGATGGTGTTACTGTGACAGTAGAGGGTGATTCTTGGACTATATGACTGAACGAACGTGATCTAGCGAGAGTGTGTGTGACTGGATGGTGGACGGATTCGAACGTAGTAGTTGTGGATTATTTGCTTTGCTTCTTTCGTTCAAAGACAAAACAACATAGATTAGGTGCATCTCACATGTTGTTCGAAAATTTGTTCTCATGACTTTCAATTGTAAATGTAGAATCGATTTGAAATATCTACTCTTCTTGTTTACGCCGGGGTGTTGGCCTGCGGCTCCTTGTCCTCCGGGATCGGCACAGCAGACCGCTCTTCTTGCACCACGCCGCTTTCGGCATTGAGACGCTCCTTTCTCTCAACACGACCCTCGCTCTTAGGGTCAAAGTATGCTGTACATGTTAGTAAGGTACATCTCTTTTGGCATCATCATCATTAGACTCCAAGTGTACGTACGCTTCTCGCCGAAGACGGTCGTTCGGATACCGCGACGTGTCTCCTTGTACGTGCCGGGAATAACGCGATGCACTGAGCAGCGGTTGTCCCAGAATGCCACACTGCCCACCTCCCACTTCCAACGCACGTAGTGGTCGTCCGCTGAGTGGATGTGATACTGGAGAAAATCGAGCAGCTTGTCACTCTCGACCTTTTTCAGTTCGGCAAAACCAGTCACAAATCCCGGGTTAACATTGAGCGCTTTGAGGCCGGTGACCGGGTGCGTGCGCACTGCCGGGTGGTGTGTGTCAATGGGCGGTCGGTTTGGGCCCACGCCCCATAGATCGATAATCGTATCGTACTGCAGCCGGCTTGTGTGTACCGCGTGTAGCCCGTCAATAAATGTCTTCATGGCCTTGCTCAGTGCGTCGTACACGCCGTACTGTGAGATCCACGCTGTGTCACCACCCACAGCAGGATGTTCCTCCATACGTAGCATCGAATACGATGGTGGGTTGATCTCAAAGGACGTGTCCGCGTGAAAATCGCCTGACGGCCACGGCGTGTAGGTCAGAATGTCGCGGTGATCCTCGGTGCTGCCCTTGATCACGACATGGCGCACGTCCTTCTGCGCCGGGTGTCGGTCCAGGATGCCGTAGTGCTCAAACAGCTCGACCTGCTTGTCCGTCGTCAGGTCTTGGTCCCGGAAGAAGACCACGCCGCGTTCCGTGACCAGTAGCGCTAGCTCGTCCAGCTGCTGTGGCGACAGCTGCGAAAGTTGCACATTTTCGAGCACGGTACCAATGGATTCGGTCAGGTCAACACGCTTGGCCACCGAGAACAAGGCTTTTTTCTCTGGATCGGCGAACAGCGCCCGGTCCTTATCGGGAAACACCTCCTTGCGCAGCGGCTCTGGCGGAACGTGAGCCTGGATCTTGCTGTTGAAAGCAGGATGGATGGTGATGGGAAACCCAGAGTCGGGCGAGATGTGCTTTTGGGATTCAAGATTGCCCATTGTGGTTGGTGATGGGGAAGGGTGAATTTTTTTTGGTTGTTTAGATTAATTTTTCGTGTGTTTTATTGTGTATCGACCGTTTGATTTGATTTATAACTGCCGAGCAGTTTTACACTTTTCCACAGGATGTCGTGTCCAATGGCATCACATCATCGGTCATATCTGAGAACAAAGGGGAGTTGGGTTATGTTACTTGAACTATTCTTATTACCATTTCTCCGCAATTTAGTTCCGAGCAACCGTTCCATGCTTTGGCGGAATCTGTTCGGTGGCCAGTGCTCTCAAATACCGCTAGCCAACTTGGTGGTGTTAAGAGAAGCCCCAATGTGGCCTGCTAGTAGAGATGGCGCCATCTGACATCTCTATGGTATCTTTTCGCACTACGATTGCGAATGTTGATGAAACCAAGAAGCTCGAAAATGGATGAGCAGTTGCAGGCTGTCACCTAGAGTGACCAACGGAGGAGGAGTTGTAAATAAATAAGACAAATAATATGTTGTAGAAGTGTATTAAATTGTTAAGAACGAAGACAATAGAAAACATACCATACATGAGTCAACAAACTAAAGAGAAGAAGAGGCATTTCATAATAAAAACGAGGACGTTCATAACCTCTCAACCAGTAAACAAAGACGCAATTCTGGCTATGACTAACGGTTTCTGTGTCAATCGGTCTAAGCCTGATAATTGGAATGATCCATTCAGATCCCAAGAAGAAATCAGTAGAAATTAAAATTGAACTCCCGTCGGCTTAGCCCTCACAGTTCGCTCCGTCCGGCTGGGTCTTCGGCGAGCGAAGAGCTGCCACGAGTCATGTAAGTCAGATCTAGCCAATCACCGTCATACATGACAGACGGATCGCACTTATCTCGATGATACTTGTCGAATTCGCCATTCTGCTGTCTGCTAACATCAGGCATTAGCGTCACAAAGGGACAACGGCGGCTTGTTATATCCCGAAATTTGTGGGGGCAGCGTGGTTTACCTTTCAACTGTTCATGGAACTGTTTCTTCGCAGCCCTCCGATTAATCTTGCACTTATGCGCCCAAGCGAATGGCGTGCCGCCCCGAAACGATGGCATCAGCAACTTAGGGCAACTTCGGTGCAGTATTGGCGTCATTCTTTACGCTGTCCAGTATTACGACGCCATGCAGTATGTGTGGGGTAGTACCCTTTCTGGTCACAGTCTGTGGCGCCTTCAATACTGTCAAACAACGAACCTCGTGCAGATTTTGACAAGCGTTGACGACAGTGACGCATTTGAATGGAGCACCATGTGCCGTTCGTATTCATAAATAAAAAAAGTGCTGCAGATCGTCCCCGAGTCGACGAGACAGACGACTATTTTTGAAAGCAGGTAATATAACACTGTCCTTAAGCGACACCCCTTCTTTCGTCAACAACCGACACACGCGAGCGCCCTGTTTATGTACCTTTTTTAAAAAATAGTTTTTTACTTTCGTCTGTCTCAAACTTTGTCCATTATTGCGAGACCTTCCATCAATCAATATCTCTATTGTCACACACATGTCGCATCCTTCCACAATGTCGTCAATGCCGACAATCGATGAGAAGCGGATCGGCGTATCGACCGACGTCAGCAACAGCGATGGCTACCAGTCTGACGTCGAGCGCGACTGGTCCGACGCAGAGGAGAAAAAGCTCGTCCGCAAGTGAGTATTCAATATTTGCCAAGAGATGCTGTTGCATTGGGCCGTTCGTTTGTACACAGCAAACTGACAACAGAAGGCTCGATATCATTGTTCTGGCGCTGTTGACGTTGGCATTCTTCGCCCTGCAAATCGACCGTGGTAACATTGGTAATGCCTTGACGGACAACTTCCTCAAGGACGTCGGCATCACCCAGTACCAGTTCAACGTCGGCCAGCAGCTGCTGTCGCTGGGTATTGTGCTGCTCGAGATCCCGAGCAACATTGTTCTGTACAAACTCGGCCCTACCATATGGATAGGCGGACAAATTATCGCATGGGGTTTCGTTGCTACCTTCCAGGCTTTCCAGCATGGCCTCGGCCCGTACCTCGCCACCCGTCTACTGCTCGGCCTCTGCGAGGCTGGCTTCATCCCGGCTGGCCTCTACACCATCACTCGGTGGTACAAGCGCGACGAGACTAGCAAGCGATTCTCGGTGTTCTTCCTAGGCAACATGTTGGCCGGTGCCTGCACGGGTCTCGTTGCCTACGGAATGTAAGTACTTCCTATATACTGCGCCAATTCGTACTCATTTGTTTACTGACGTCACATAGCCTGCACATGCGTGGCGTCCGTGGCCTTGCCGGCTGGCAATGGCTGTTCCTGGTATGTCTTAATTTAACCAATCATATTACACAGCAGCACACCCAACATGCACAAACGTAAACTTACAACTCCCAGATCGAGGGCATGATCACCATTGCCATCGGAATTCTCTTCATCTCTTTCTTCCCTAAGAGCCCTAGCAACCCTGTCTCCATCCTAGGTATCCGCTATTTTAACGAGCGCGAGGTCCACATTCTCTCTCGCCGCGTCCTGCTCGACGATCCATCCAAGGTCCACACGCATACTCATATCAGCAAGCAGGAAATCAAGAACGCCTTGACCAACTGGCGCTTGATTCCTCATGTCATCCTTACCATCAGCGCTCTGTCGCCGGCCTCAACCATGATGTCGTATGCCCCTACGCTCGTAGCTTCGTTCGGATACCCCAAACTGAAGGCTAACGCCATGACCTCCATCGGCGCCTGGATGCTTCTCGTTACCAATGTGTCCTGGGGCTTCATCTCAGACAGGTATGGGCGCCGTGGAATTATGGTATTTCTCGGTCTGTTCATCTACTGGGGCTTTCAGCTCGGCAATCGTCTGGCCATCCATTCCGCCAACTCCCACTTGCGGTTCGGTTTGTTGGTGACCAGCGTCGCCTTTGGCTCCAATTGGCACCCTGTCAACGGGTCTTGGATGGCCTCCAACGCCAAATCGGCCGGCGAGCGCTCCATCACCCTGGCCATCTTCATTATGTCGGCCAACACCTCCGGCATTGTAGGCAGCCAGCTGTTGCAGGCCAAGGACAGCCCGCTATACAAGACTGGCTGGACCGTCATGCTGGCGCTGGTGTCTGTGGGTCTGGTCATGTCGGTCATCGCTAATGTGCAGTACTATTTGTTGAACAAAAAAAGGCAGCGCGAGGAGCCGGGTGTCGATCTACAAGAACTCTATAAGATCTGAGGTGTAGTTGGTTGAGTATATTGATAGAATAATCGTAAATTAGAAAGGCTACATATAGACAAATGGCGTCTAGATATCAAATGATACGACCATTATAACCGTAACAAGTAGAATACATGGACTTCTGCTGCAGCAAGTCTATTATCATATCTAAAGGTCGTGAAGAAGATTACATTTTGCTCTTTGGCACAGCCTCATCCTGTTGCAATCGGATGACACCCTCTTGCACACATGTTGCGACTAGTACCCTGTCCACCGTCCATATCCTCTGAACGACCACGCCCCGCTCATCACCCGCCCATGGCGTCTCTGCCTCCATAAGCAACCAGTCATCTACTCGTATAGCTTTGGGGTTATGAAAGAAAATGGTATGGCTGAGAGTGACCATCATTTCGACTGTGTTGGGAAAGCCTGAATGGGAAATTACAGTCGATCTTCCTGGTCCTGTATTGTCTTCCAGTTCTTCATCTGCCAACTCCTGAAACAAGAGAAGCTTCTTCTTCCCCAGCGACGTGTTGGCTTTGATTGATTGCTTTATTTGTTGAACTGAAGATGCCCCGATAAATCGTCCCGCTCTGTGAATGCGGGATACGGTGCCGATAAGATAGTGATCAGAAATGTATGCAAGAGCTGCTAGATAGGCAGCTTGACTTCTATCTGTCGTTTCGAGGCCGCCGCCGGTGATGTTGCTTTGTACGGAGCGTGCGCGGATCCATTGCCACAAGCGGGTAGTGGACGGTGTATCCTCGTCACATGGCGTCCGGGGGACACGGACACTGTCAACGAGACTTCCGCTATCTTTATGGCTGGTCGCCGAAAGCAACCTCGAATCGGTATCCTCTCGGGGTCCCGAGGGTGGTTGACTGGCCCACAGAGAAGGAGGCGGAAGAGACTGGTGCCGGAGCTCTTTCTTTCTTCGGTATTGTCACGCGCAAAACTAAACGTGGCCGAGAAAATGATGTCCAACGACTGCTTTGCCTGGATGGTCCACACAGACACAGACTTTCCTTCGCGCACGCAGTCTGCGTGATAGTAGATGTGCTCGCCGACCACTCCGGCGCGTAGGAAGTGGCAGTGCATGCTATGTGGAAAGAAATTCGATGGCACGACCCTTTGGGTGACAACGAGCGCCTGGCCGATGATGGAGCAACCATATATTCCACGAGCCCAAATTGGCTGCCAAAGCGGCTCTGCATTCCGGAAAACGTATTTTCCTTTCTCAGGGGCCGGTTCCACGTCAAGCATGTGTTCCGTCAGCAACCGGCGCCGACCTAGCGCGTGTTGTGCCGATGCACTCGGCATTGTTCTGTGTGCTGGCGCGGTGTGTGCGTAGCAGCGTACTTGGAAGCGTTATGGTTTTCTTGCATTGTGCATGGGATATTCTGGTGCCGCACAACGTTTGCGATTGGATTTTGACTCGAGCCTCGGTATTCAAAAGAACCATGCGATTCCCCCCCCCCACTTGTGAGTAGCCCTGGATCATATTAGTCGTCGTTCATAGTGCTGTAGCATCGTTCCGCGCGGGGAAGGATGAGTGCAATGCGGACTACAACGGTTATACTTCATCCAACCAACTGTACTATTTAGCTAATGAGAGGAGTCCATGTTTTTGGTTGTTCCACACGCCCGCACATAATCAAGATAATGTTGCGTCATTTTTCAGTGAATAAGTCATCTTCGTTCCTATAAGACAATCTACACGCAAATCTGTTGATTTCATCAATTCAACTCCACCTCCAGCCCCGCAAGTTTTCTCGTCACCGAACCCTTGCCATAAGCATTGTGCAAAATATATGAAGAGCAAAGTATGTGACTTACTCGGGACTTCATAGGCCTTTCATATATTGTTAAAATTACTCGCCCTCGTACTTGTAACGGAAAATTGAACCACGGTGTCCAGGACGGGAACTGACTACTGTGTCTAAGAAAAGAAAATGCCAAGTTCGACAGTGTCCGCCCGATCGAAATCTGATTTGTTCAGTTTGTACGTGGCAATGTTTCTCGGAAAGCACTCAGTGCAACGGAACAGGCTTTACCATCACCTCCGATTTCAAATTGGAACAAGGTCGTCCCGATACCACCGTAAGTTAACGCATCCACCGTTATCCAGTCTGCACCGATGAAGCCAGGGCCAGAGAAGAGCGTAGTGCTAACGGGCAACTGGGCACTTGGTTCATCGATTGGAGTCAAGAGGCGAAAGGTTGGGTTACCGGACGGCTCTGGGATAGACGGAACGAGACGGTAAGGCAGCTGACCAGTGAAGGTGGCGAGTTCGGAATACAAAACGTTGGTGCCGTTACTTGTCCAGTTGGCAATAACAAGCCCAGGACCAGTCAGCACGACACCTCGTGGCGACGTGTGTGGTGACGTCTGGTTAACGACAAGAGTCAACGACGAGTTGCCCAGTGAATATGTTCCAGCAAATTTGGCAGATGCCTCGGCCGCTGCTTGGGCATCAATGGCAGGCACCAAAGTGTATGTGACCACGTCAGCAATGGCAGCAAGGATCTCAAAGCGGGTTTTAAGTGTGCTGGACGCAGACAGTAGGCTGAATCCAATATCGTAGTCGGGAATCAGCACAAAGAAGGCGCTATATGCACCAGAGTCACCCGACTTTGTGTACAGATCCACGACTTTGTTGTTAGGCAGCGTGTAGCGGTGGATCTCCCAGGGAGCCCCCACGGCGTACTGCAGACGTCCGGTAAATGACACGGGCTTGAGCCAGCGACGCGTCTCGGCCTCAGAGAGCACTGTGTAGTCGAAGATGCCGCGACCAAAACGAGCGAGGTCATTTAATGTGCTCGAAGCCGCACCTGAAGCAGCGAAAACTCCCGCGTCAATGTCAAAGTAGTTTGACGGCGTGGAGGCATCGGGAATTACACAGCGGTTCCACATTGTTTTTGGTGGCGTGTCGATATTGGAAGAGGTCATGTTAAGTGGACCAAATATGGCACTTTGAACTAGCTTTCCATATGTGGTATTGGTCAAGTTTTCCAAGGCCAGGCCGAGCAACGAAAACCCGTTATTGGCATATCCGGGTGATGACCAGGGGCTGAACACTGGTGGGCGATTTGCGACACTCTCCAGGTACGGCTCTGCAGGACATAGAGACAATCCACTGTCACCACCTGCGGACTCAGCTGCGCTGGTATTGCCGAGTAGGTAGTTGACACATGGCGGATTCTGGAGAGGATCACTGTTGTTTGCGGGTGGCAGTCCCATAGCCGCTGTGTCGACAACACCGAGAAGCCCCAAAATCTCCAGCTCGTTGAGACTTGGAAAGCCATCCCGAGGAACGCCGCTAATTTGAGCAGCCAGGTTGCGTGGTGTGACAGCTGTCCAATTGATGGCAAAGGGGCCACCGGAAAATTGTTTTTCGTATGATGACAGGACGGGAAAGATGTCGGACATAGGTCGGTCCCAGTCTGGTGTCGACAGTTTGAGCAGTCCAGACAGCGTCGTAAAGACCTTCGTGACGCTGGCAACGCGGTAGATGCTGTCAGCATCGACAGAGGTTGTGCCATTGCTAGCTGTGGCGATCTCTGGGGCTGTGTAGTGATGCTGTAATACGTCCGAAGCGGCATTGTCGTAGCGTGAAAAGATTCCCAATGAGAACGTAAGGTTGGTGATGCCATGTAAAAGCTCCGGGGCCGGTGAACTGATGCTATTGTCCTGTAAAATAAACTCTTGCAACGTGGCTGTAATATTCGTAAATGCTTTGCGAACAAGGCTCGATTTGCTACTAAGATCTACCGGTGCAGGCCAGCTCCCCGTAGTGAAATCGGCGAACGCAGATGGCGCTAAACACGACGTGGTCAAGATGATCTTGTGTAGAAGCTTCATGGTGACGATGGGTGAAGTTAGATGTTGCGCTCTATCCTGTCATCGACATTCAGGCTCGGCATGCATTTATATATGTCGCCCATGCCAAAAACAGCCATAGAACAATGTGCGGTGTCCAAATTCTCTTCAACCAAACCCAAAATCCAACCAAACACAAGTACAAATTCGGCGCGACATGGTGCGAATTGGCACTCATTGATATTCGAGCCAAGGCTGTGCAACAAGTTTGCCGCTGAGCATTTCTTGGATTGGAGACAGGTAGCCTTTCCAAGCAGTTTGGACGAGGCGTTTTCCAAATCCTACATTACAGGCATTAAACGAGTACTTCTTTACTCTCCAGTTCTTCCTATATTCCATTTCGTCGTTGCTCCACGTTAATCTCGCTGCTGACCCGACTCGGGCGTTTTGCCGCATAGCAGTGACGTCGTTCCGCATCTCACTGCCCCGGAGCGGCACATTTGACCTAATGGGGAATAGTTGAAAATGTGAAATTGTGTGTGCCAGTTGAGCACCAACTACTTCCGACCCAAAAGGCCTAAATCGCCCCGTGGCGTCTGCCGCCCGACCGCACCTTTAACCCGACCGCACCTGCTTGAAATGTTGCGCGTAATTTGGGGCATCTAATTCTGTGCGCCATGTCCCATGACCCCTTAGCACAGCCTCAAGTTTTGTCGAAATGCCATTACCGTCACCGCCTTCCAATCTTCAAAAAGAGCTTCCTTCCCAAACAGGTTCAATGCAGCGCTCGTGTGTAGAGCAACCATTTTGCCAACGCAATAGCCACCAAATAGCCCACCAACCGACGACTCCAGCCCTACGAAGAAGCTACTGAGGAGGCCAGCGACCAACCCAAAAGGTCCCCATGCCAGGCGTGCCGTCCAGCCGGGGCTGCGACGCCTGCCGGCGCCAGAAGAAAAAGGTCAGTATACGCGTATTGCCCATCCTCGGACCGCTCACACTTGCATCTTTATCTCTGTCCTTTTGCTGCGTTCCTATCTAATTTGCCTGACCGTGCAGTGTGACCAAAACCGACCTGCCTGTGGTCGCTGCGCTCGTTTGCAGATCGAATGCACTGGCAGCGGCCAACAGCGCTACAAATTCCACAACAATACTGTAACGCAGCCGCCATTACGCAGACGATCACCCGGAACCTCGGCTTCTTCTCTCGCACCCCCAAAATCGCAGGAGCTGGTACGTCGACCGACGTTGCTGCCGCCTTTGGGGGACAGAGCACAGGGTGCCGTCATCAGTCGTCTCGTATCAGCCCTGGAGGTCAGCGATCCGCGCTTCGATCTATCTGTCTACGGTTCCTTCATCCGTGAGATTCCCCAACGTCTCGGTAGCAACCCAGCCCTCGACGCTGCTGCTGCCTCGTTTACGTCAACTCTTCCACTAGTGCTACGAAGAACAGGCACGAACGATTACGATAAGGCGCTACAGTCCGTGAATCGCGCCACCGTTCCCATGCTGCAGGAATACGGCCGCGCGTTACATTCCTTACGAACGGCCCTTTGCGATCCTGTTGCCATCAAGGCGCCCAACACCCTTTGTGCCTTGTATCTAGTCGTCGTCACGCAGGGCTGGCTACAGGGAGATGGAGGCAACTTGCCAAGTCACGGTGAGGCTGTTGCCATGATTCTACGATCGATCAAAAGGGACCGCCAGTCGTCCTGGGGCGACTTTGAGAACAGTGTCATGTCGACATTATGTTTTCTTGTTATTATGGAGAGTTTTATCAACCCACGCATCAAGCTCGACGACGATCTATGGAAGATGCCAGAACCACATGGCCCAACTACTTCCATCGATGAGTCTCTCAACATCGACAGCTTGGGCAACCGTTATCTTGCACACGTTGTCAAACTTCTTCGGGAGCCTAACGTATACCAGATGGAGCTAGTTGTCTCTTATCACCGCGTGCGACTTGATAGAACCAAGCTGTCCACTTTGCTAGCCACAATACCCGCCACCCCTTGTCCTGATGATCAAGGCTCATCCCCCATCTCAGATGCGCTTTGCCGTGTCCATCTTCGGTGGCAGACGGCATTTGGAATGCTAACACTCGTTGCCATGCGTATTGGGTCCGTATTGTCGTCGTTAGTCCCACTGCCCGAGTGCATGGACTCCTTCGCCGTGCTGGATTTGCCAGGCGACCTCCAGGCGTACAGGGATGACATTGTGGACGTCGCAGGACAAGCCCTCCAATATTATCCTCTAGGCTCCAGTTTCATGCCCTTGTGTCTTCTCGTTGCATATTTTTCTCTGTCCTTTACGGACGACGACGCAAACCAACGTACGCACATACTCAGTCTTTTCTCCACGTACCGCACCGGAGTCAACTTGGACAGAGAATTAAACGACATTGCTAAGGCTCTCCAGCCAGGCCGCATCGTTCGCAACGCCCATATTGCATCACCATCAACAGTTGGGTGTGCCAATGAAGACTTGGGTCATGCTTTAACAACGTCAAATTTGTGCACTATTCTTTGAGTCACCGTGCTGTCTTCCACATGTTTTTGTGTTTCTCCCATGTCGTTGACGAGGATACGATGTTGATATCTATGCTAGGCTTTTAGTTGCTCTAGGAGACAGTATTTCAAGATTTAAAACACGAATTATGACGGGACGAAATGTCGACAGATTCAAAATCTTAAGGCTAAGTACTGATGCTGTCAAAATATCCCAGAATGTTCCCTAGTTGGTCCCAACCTTGATAACTACTTTCCCACGTGCTCGCTTAGTAGCGACACGATCGTACGCAGCTAGGAGTTCCTCCATGTCGAACACCGAGTCTACTGGTGTTGTCAGCTTTCCCTCACCCATTAGCTGCGCAAGAATAACGATATCATCAAGCAAAGGTGGGGAGCTAAAAAAGACGTAGCGACGCGGTACGCCGCCTAGCCAAATGGGCCGCAGCATATTAGACAGCAAGTTCACCGTGATATGGAAGACACCTTCTAAGGCCCCGATGTTAAGTGTTGCACCTCCAGCCTTGAGATACCCAGGAGAGCCAACGAAGAGGTCTTGTGTGCCTACACAGTCCATGATAAAGTCGAAGGGCGTCTCACGGTAAGTTTCAGTAAGGAACTCCGGCAGCGACCCAACGTGTGCACGGTAGTCGACGAACTCGTCAGCGCCCCAGCCTCGGACTGTGGCCTCATTTGCGCCGCTCGCAATACCGACGACGTAGATAACACGCAACTTGCACAACTGTACCAAAACTGAGCCCACAGACCCACTGGCACCGTTTACCAGGACGCGTTGGCCCTGTTCGACGCCGCTCTTGCGCAAGAGCTTGAGGGCAGTGCACCCAGCCCCTGCGACACCAGATGCCTGGACAAAGTCCACGGACTCTGGTAGAGGCACAACTTGTGTTCCGGGAATTCGCACATATTCAGCCAGCACGCCATAGCCGAGTACAAGGCCAGAAATTGTTTGGAAAGCGACGACGCGGGTACCGACGTCGCGCACTTCCGGCGGCGCACCATTGCCAGCAGCGACCACCTCGCCAGAAAACTCGAGCTCCGGGGTCCAAGTGCGGCTACCCCAGAACGGAACCGAGGGAAGCAAGTTCAGAAAAAGCTTGCTGTTGAACTGAAGGGCGACGTGCGACACACGAATGATGACATCGGACGACATCGATCCCGTAGGATCGGCTGGTGTGGGGACATCGGTCTTTAGCATGAGCGATGTTGGGGACATTCCGCGCTTTGTGCGCACCCACGCACGCATTTTGGGGGACATAGTGGGTGCGTCTGATGCTGGAACTGAATTTGCCATTGGAGAGGGTGCGGTCTAAAGTATCAGACGCGTCGCTGCCAGCTAAATTGATCCCGACACTCAAGAGGAGACATTTGGTTAGGCCGGTTGTGTAACTTGTGAAAATCCGGTTACGGATTGTGGGCGTAAGGGTGAGAGCTGGAGGGGAACCGGCCCAATATATATATCATATAGTAGGAAGTGGCGATGGCCGTGTTTTTCTGTCGCGCCAGGATATTGTACCCTTTCACGTAAAAACGAATGGGCTCGTGAATCTCCCCGAGGAATGCGTCGCGTGGAAAACCCCCCGCGGAGCTCCTGAGCACTGTGGCACATTTACAATGGTAGCGGCTGGAAGCGGTGGATTTATGTATAAATAGTTCCACGCCTGTTTACTTATGTCGGTGATGACTTTTAATACTAAGATATTAGCGTCGTTTTCATTTATTGTCAACTTTATTTGTTTCTGCGTCGTTTTTTTTTTAAGTTTCGTGGAAGTTTTCTTTTTTTTTAAAAAAAAAAATTGGAGAGAAAAGTGAATACAAAATTTACGGGAATAATATCTACCTGCGAACAAAATCAGTCACTTTGGACATCGTCCTGCTCTAGCCATGCACTTTCGGCCAACTGCACCACGCGCGGTTGCAAACGTGAAAAATATATCCTCATCAATGTTAAATATGAACCTCGACACAATTATCGATTTTAATTTTGTCAACATCTTAGGTATGGCACATACAACATATGGCTCTCTGCGTAGGTTACTACATCACCAGTCCTACCAAAAGGAATCCAAGTCCACTAACCACAAGAAACATATTCTTTATCTTCGAGATGCACATAATGCATATAATCCGAGCTTGTATTGAAATCGTGAGATTTATTGCTGCTGTAGACGGCTTCCGCATCATAAAAAAGAAGAGAATATGTAACGTAATTTTAGCAAAAACAGGTGGACAAATAACTGCTTCCGACCACAGGCACCAGCCTCGCCGGCCCAATTATTTCAACAACTTCCACGACGCCGTCTCACTCATGATACGCGAGTACCACTGGTGCAGCTCTTCAACCCAAGGCGGCATAGGGCCCTTGTTGCCAGCAATCTTGCCCTCGCTGGAAAAGAAGACACTCTTGAGGCTCAACTCGACCTGCTCGTGGGCCTTGTCGACAGTGGCGCTAATAATGAAGATGCCGTCCGAGGCGCGCGGTCCTTTTGTACGGGGCGTGTCACCGGCACGCACGGTAATAGAGGTAGGCGTCTTTTCGAGAACTTCGAAATGGTCAACGAGCTGCGTGCCCTTGTCGTACTTGCTCGTTTGGAGCTGCTCAGTGTCCCAGAGCTGGGTGGCAGTCTCGGGACCACGGTACTTGTATTCGAGGTATTTCCGCTGTATAGCAAAGCCTGTAGAAAAAAGAAAGGAAGAGGTCAGCAGGCAAGTTGCCAAAACAACGGCTATATATAAATGCTAGATCCAAACGCACCCCAACCACCCCAGACGCCACGGCAGAACTCAAGGGCCAAGTCGCCATCTTTTTTCAACAGCTCCGGTCTTATCTTGTTGAGGGGAACGCGCTTGACACAGATGTCTTGGGTTGCGGGGTTGCGCGATGGGTTCTGCTTCTTGTAGACACTGGACGACCAGACGGGGTCCGCTGTGGGGAGGGGGGAGATAACCGGGTTGCGGGTAGCCAGGTAGGCGGCGGCAGTCGACGTGCCGAGTAGTCCTGTGAGGACGGTTGTACGAACGAGGCCCATGTTGGAGTGGTTGATGTGTCGTGTGAAGGGTCTTGAGGCGTGTGAACGAAGTCGAGGTCGTGTTGTGAAGCAAAGTGTGGCGGGGAAACTGGAAGCGTCAGATTGGCTGGAAGCGGAACGGCCCAAATGGGCGCGTGGAAGATTTTGGCGCTAGTCCATAACGGGAAGTGTCGCATATGGCGTACAGGCCGTGCTGCGGGAACACTGAATCTGAAATCTAGGGCACTACCTAGGCGATTGGATGGGGCTCCATGGACGACAACAACGCCGGAGCAGACTTCACCACGATCGGAAAATGGTGGAAAGTATTGTAGAGAACAGATATTGTTGACTGATGTACTGAAGAAATAGCACATAATATTCATGGTAACGAAACGATAGCCACCTCCTGCTCCCACTTAGTCTATGTTCACCCTGTCTGGCGTTCATCGGCCAAAACAATGGCGTTTTGCTCGTCGTTGATTCGCCGATACACGGCGTACATCCACCCAAACATACAGAAGCCAATGCCTTGGCGCGCCGGAGTTAAAACAGGGCCATTTCTCTGTACAACATATATCATACTCCATACATTCAAAGCGCCTTTGCCCATCCCAGAGCCACCTCCGGATCCAGCCTCGTGGTGTAGTCCGGGTCCACATGTGTGTTGCGCACAACGCCGTCCTTGTCGACTAACAGTGTGGTCGGGACGGGGACTTCAAATGAATCATCGCCATTACGACCCGGCAGGTTGTGGCCGAATTTATCAAAGACGGGCCGGAGCGGGTCAGGTTGCTTCCAGACAATACCGAGCTGTCGAGCAAACCCGTTGCCAACGTCTGAGAGAACGGTAAACTTGAGCTCCAGTTTTTCCGTCGTTGTCAAGGATGTGTCTGGCAACTCTGGGGAGATTGCGACCAAGGTAACGCCCAGGTGAGCGAAATCGTCGACATGGGCTTGAAGATGGCGGAGGGCAATATTGCAGAAAGGGCACCATGATCCACGGTAGAAAGTTATCCTGAAGAAGATGATAGTGTTAGCTTGGGACACGGTATGTAAAGAAAAAAAACAGCCAATGTCCTACAACGCAGAACTTACAGAAGTGCTCCTGTTGACAGCAGCTCTTTTGACGACACCGGCTTCCCAAGGGCATCCTGGAGTTCGAATTCGGGGAGTCGCTGCCCTTCCTTGACGACGGAACTGAAGTCAAACTTGGAAATGATGTCGTTACGTGCCGCGATAATCGGTACCTTGGCGAAATCAGGCGCATGCTCTTGAAAGTTGGCCCAAATGGCTGAGCATTCCTCAGTGGTGCTGGACATGGTCAACGGGGAATTTTTTCTTCTCTTTTCTTGTTCTTGTTCTTTTTTTTTCCAGAATATAAAATATTGTTCTTCACTGTGGCGGAGGAGAGGGAAGAGGAATTGGGGACTTGGGTTGAAGGGAAGGTGGCTTTTTGGGGGTGTCGTGCTGGTATTTATGTCGTCTTGCTCTCACAGTTTACGCAGAACATAAGGACATGTCGTGTGGTGGAGAAGCGCTGTGTTACTGCTGTAGCGGTCTGGATTTGTATCCACTCGGATATATCCTGTAATACAGTTCCGGACGAAAATGCAACTGACGACCAGCATACAGACGTGTAGGATTCTCCTCGTCAAATGGACAGACCGTAGGGCGCGTATGTCCCTGACCCTCCCTGTGAGGCCGTTTTGCGTTACTTTACAAAGGACGCTAGTGAGGTGCCTTGCTCCGTACCGCTGCACTTCGGAAAACTGACCACTCTTAGTCCGCGGCCCCGCCGGACGGTTCGCACGAACTCGGACGAAACATTTGACATGATGGATCCGTAAGTATGATAGTGCCTATGATCAACGTGCAACACAATTTCTTGCCCATCCCGAAGTGCTGCACGACAAACCAAAATTACCATCTTGGGAACACTTGCATAACGTGAGAGGGTACATTCTTAAAGGCCCCTACTCACTTTTACAACCCACATTGTTCGTTGTCGTCGCTTTCTTGACTCTTTACAGAAATGACCGACCGCGACCAGACAACGCCGCAGAAACGCATGCGGTTAGGCACGCGCAGCTGCGCTGAATGTCGCCGCCGAAAGGTCCGCTGTGTTTTCCAAGAAGAGAGTGCAGTATGTGCGGCCTGCATGCTGCATGGTGTGCCATGCCGAGCTCAGCAACCTGCCACTGCGCTGATTCCTGCACCCAAGACAGCCCGCGCCGCTAACATCGACAACGGATCAACTCGGACCGGAGAAGAAGGTACCTCATTGGCCCTGTTACAGAAGCTTGATGAGATGGAGTCAATGATCAAAGAAATCCGAGGCAGTGGTGCTCTGACCAGAGCATCAACTGTCGCTACGGGGTCAAAGTCGCTTTCGTCCGGGATCTCGGATGAGCTCGAGGAAGCTGAACGGCGACGTCTTCTATCCACAGCCGCTACAACACCATCGCCGTCGAATTCCGGCCTCGGGACAGGTAGGGCGGGAACGGCACATCACAGTGCCACCGACGCCCTCGATGCCTTTGGCAACACACCGTTGGTGACGCTCTTTCGGGAAGCATTACGCTTACCCGAAAGTCACGGAAGCTCCCATGGAGCAACACCAAAACTCTCGACGTCCCCTGAGCTACCAACCAAGGGACCGGCACTCTTTCAGCAGCATTGTGTGACAGGATTTTCCCGCAGCATATTGTTAACTGACGCGTGTCTTCGTGCGGTTGTGGATGCAACAACCTCGTGTTTTGCCATCTTTCCACCCTGCGCCCTTTTCCAGCAACCGGCAGCAAACCATACTCCTACTGTAACACCAACCATGTTGAATACGGCAGATGCAGCAACGGTGACTGCCGATATCCGCGCTGCTCTATGGTCCGACAACGGCGATGCAGCGGCCAAGGCGGCAATTTTGGTTGCGCTATGTTTGTACGAGCTACCTCAGTCTTGGACTGCCCAGTACACCGAGCTCGCTGACACGCGGTCCCTGATTGATATTTACCGGCGTCAAGCGGCACGGATGCTCTCGATATCATCTGAAAATGGTAACTGCACACGCGATGGCGTGGAGGCCCGATGTCTCCAAGTCAAACTGAACGTGGATCTTGGCTTGCCGCGCAGGGCATGGCTTACCGCTCGCAAAGCGGTCAGTGACTGTCTCATCCTTGGGTATCACCGTGCTGGCCGCCAGGGCAAACCGCATGAGCAGACTCTGTGGAATTTTGCCGTACACACAGAGCGAGAAACGTCCATGATTCTGGGAATGCCGTCGTCGATTTGCAGCCACACCAAATGCCTTCTTCCAATCTTGCCGATGGATGCCATAAGTTTGATGCCCGAGTTTCGTCTTCTGCACGAGATGACCTCCCTTCTGGGTGCTGTGATAGACCACTACCAGGTCATTATGGCTCCGCCACCACCAGGTGTCGTCACAACTGACAATCTTGGCCCAAACTATGCAAAGACGTTCGAGTTGGACCAGGTATGGGAGTCCTGTCGGCAAATTATGCCGGCAGGCTTTTGGCTTGAAGATAATACGTCACCTGCGATCCGCGACCTCAGCTTCGTTGACCTATCCATACGCCAGACCACCAAGATCCGCTACTTCATCATCGGTCGTCATATCCATCTTCCGTATGTCCTCAAGGCTAAAAATGACCGGCGATACATGTACAGTCGAACTGCCTGCCTTGACGCATCACGCGAGACGATTGCCGCGTACCAGGTAATTCGTAACCGTGGAAACGAAACCTGGTCTCCATGTGGAATGATTGATTTCGAGACTTTCTCAGCTGCAATGGTCCTGGCATTGGCCATGCTCCAGGACTCTACTTCAAGTTGCGCAGGTGGTTCTCGCGAACGAACCCGCCAGGAAGTAGAAGACTACAACCTTCTTGTCGACCTGTCTCTCTCACTCCGCAAGACTCATCTTCTTAAGGGAAGCTGTACTGTTGCCCATCGAGCCGCCGATGTGATGGATATTATTCTTCCCATTCTCCAAGGACAATATCGGCGGTCAACCCAGGTCGGCGCAATATCGAGCACCACGACGGCCGATCACGATATAAACATTCCCTTTTTTGGGCGATTGCGAGTGACGTTTTCTCATGTGGATGTTGACGAGTCACTGGGCCAGTCAATGTCGCCGTTTTCCGTACCGGAAACGCGGGCGTTGGATGGGACGGACTTGTCCCGCGTGTCGCAACCTGCACAAATACCCTTTGCCGAAGTGCCTCCGGTTATTGAGTTTGGTGTGCCCTATTGCAATCTCGACTTCCATTACAATTTTGACTTTGACTTGGAATTGAACGCAGACTGGATGAATGGCAATGATATGGGGATATATGATTGGACGACAATGCTGGCCCCGGGGCTGGAATAAAGTTTACGTATTGACAGGCTTGTCAAGATGCTAAATCAACTACGAGCATGGGTCAAAATGTTGGATATTTACTGTCAACACTTTTTCCTTAGCCGAATCTATTTGAATTTTTGTTTGTCGACAGGATTTAGATGAAAGAAGAAGAATATATTTTATCGCTGATCTAGTACGATTGGACTTTTGTGTCATCGAAATGAAAACATATCGAGAAACGGTAGATGGAAAAACTCCAATGACCAAAAAAGAAAAGAAGAAAACGAAATGGACGAACCCCATACGTCTCTTTTCTAAGA
Source organism: Sporothrix globosa (assembly GCA_001630435.1). Taxonomy (NCBI): domain Eukaryota; kingdom Fungi; phylum Ascomycota; class Sordariomycetes; order Ophiostomatales; family Ophiostomataceae; genus Sporothrix; species Sporothrix globosa. The sequence goes on from LVYW01000006.1 coordinate 3,263,713, forward strand.
CTATTCAATCATTTCAGACAATGTAGCAGCAAACGCGTCAACTATGCTAGCAATCAACTTGCCATCACCTCTCGCGAGTTCCTCGTCACAACTAACATCAACACTGATGCTCCCACTACGAACAACGACATTAAAGTAGAGTTTTTGTGGAGCAAGCCACGAGATATCAACGCTTTCCACCATAGATTGTATATCATTGTGTGCCACAGTCGTTGTGAAATATTCCGATGCAAGGGGCTCACCAAGATGGTGTCGTTTGAGAACTTGGTTGCATCCCTCAACATTACCGTTTGTTCGTGTGTCCTTGTCAACGTCAGAAAAGAGAACGTTGATCTGTGTGTTGTATGGAGCGGCCATCACGTGGAGGTCGTCCGCTTGCGCAAACTTGGTTAACGCGGCTAGATGGTCTTGAACAGCTCGGAGTGGCTGCAATTCTCCTTCCAAATCGATGCTTACGGGGACCACTGCCATTGTGGGTATGCTCTTATCGGTGAGCTCTAAAGTCCGAGCGCCATCAGGTGATGAGAGTGAACGCGCCGAGTAGTTAAGGCCGAATGTAGGCCGAACGCGACCAGTAAGTCGGCCCAGGGCACACGCATAGGACGCTATGATCGCTGAGGACGTTTGCATTCTGTTGGCAGTGGCGCTCGTAGAAGCAATGTCTGGGTAGCTGGCCCTGAAGTGGAAGCCCAAAGGAGCTGTGGAGACGGAAGCCGAGGACAACGCAGTTGGCCGGACGATTGTGTCTTGAGAACCGGAAAGGTGACTTTTCCAGTATGCCTGCTCTGCAACGAAACTGCGGAAACGGAATATTTCATGCAAGGCAAACCGAAGCGACGGCCGAGTTGGTAGAGATGGGACTCCATCAAACAGACGGAGAAGATCACCCAGGACCATCTTGACGTTCCATGCGTCGTAAAGAGAGTGGTGCATACGAAAAACTATGGCCTGGCCATCGGCTGCTTCGAGAAAGGACATACGGGATGGAGGAGAACGGAGATCGGATGGCAGATTGTTGGTCTCGCGCACGTACGTCTCAACTAGGCTCTCAATTGTGACTTTGTCGTCACGCAGAGTGGTGAAGCGGGCTGCTGGAGACATGGTTGTGTTGAATGTCACCTGGACCAGGCCAGGGACGATGTTGCTCTGAGGGGCAACGATAGTGGTTCGCAAAATATCATGTGCGCAGCAAAGTGATGTCCAAGCACTCGCAGCTTTTTCCACGTCGATGGATCTGCCATCAGAGACACGGTACACCCAAGGCGCCTCGAAAAACCGCTTACCACTGTGCAGCCAGTGCTGGAGTGTGTGCTTTTGGCCGGCAAGAACAGGAAGCACCGACTGGATTTGATCGACGGACTGAAGGCCAAGGATTTCCGCAGCCAAAGACTTTGCCAGCGCCTCATCTTTGACTACTTGTCTCTCTGGCAGCGGTGACGGACCCTGTTGGCCTTTATCCTCAGGCTGATTCTCGATGGGCGAGTGCTTTCGGACAATACTCTCAATACTGGCGCCTTTCATGATATCAAATACGCTGACGTGGATGCCAAATTTTTTCTTGAGCATATTTGAGAAGCGGATGGCCGAGATCGAGTCCAGTCCGATATTGATAAGCTTGGTGGCATATCCAACCTTGCCGCGGATGCCTGAGCCGACAATCTTTATTGCCAGCTGCAAAACCGACTCTGCAAGGTCAGTTGACCCATTGATGTCCACGTTGGCGTCCGAACCATGTCTATGGCTCCCACTGCATCCATGTTCATTTATCACGGTCGGGAAGCTCGCAGAGACAGCAGGATCCAGGGCCACGGAATGTGTGCTGGCCGACGCCAAGTAGTGAAGTGCTGATGCTAACTGGCTGCCAAGGCGGTGCGTGAGATCCTCACTAACCTTAGTACGCAACGCACCGTGGAGAATACCGTCATGAATTCGGAAGCTGGAAATGAAGGGATAGTCGTCGTACATTAGCTCCTTCTCAGTCCTACTAGGGACAATCTGCGCATCGGTTTCAACAGGTACAATATGTCGTCCGTCGGCAGTGGTTGATGATGTGTCCACGGAGACATCGCCATCAAACACAAATAAACTCTGGAACAAACCGGCAGACGTATCGATCCCGTCAGATCTCGATGATCTCCAGGCCGTCTGCACATCACGTAGAGATGCCACGCCACTCGGTCCACGCGCCTGGTCGCCAAGGTGTTGTAACTGTGACAGCGCGTCTGCGATATTCACGTCGCGGCCGAGCCGAAGGCGCATGGGAATAGTGTTGATGGTTGGACCCATGACTACAGCCTCATCTCCGGTGATGGTTCCATCGTCGCTGGTTGCCGTGATCACCTCCCCAAAGACCATATCGATTTGGCTGTAGAGTCGCTCACAGAGAACCTTGGTCCATGCAAGCTGTAGTGCTGTCTTGAGAGTTACGTTGGCTTTGCGGCAGTTCGTTCTGAGGGCAGATAGAATGTCAGTGTCCACAGTAAAATGGAAGGACGACGATGCATGTTGCTGTTGTGTAAAAGTCCCGCCATCACTGGACACAACCACCGGAACATAGTCGTAATCCTGAACAGTGTTTATCCAAAATGCAACTGCGGTCCGTTGGGCCCTGTAGACTTGCTTTGCAAAGGGGCGGTAGAGGAACGGCCGCTGTTTCTCGGCTTCTGCGATGGTTCCCGATAGGTGGTGTGCATAATTATCATCAAGAAGACGCCACAGAGCGCGGATGGAGTTGGTATCGTAGAGTGCGTGATGGATGCGCAGTCGGATGATACCGGAAGCTGAGACTTGCCAATCCACAAGATCACTCACTTGTGTTGGCGAGACAATGCCGACCCATGGCGCATTTTGGTTATCTGTAAATATGAACCGGGTGCGGAGAATCTCACAAGAGAGCACCGTATCTCGCACAGCGTCGAAAAAATGTGAAAACGCCGGTGCGTCCAGTTGACACGCAGACGCCGATATCTGCATGCTGTGCGTGTATGTGTAAGCTTGATCGGCAAGAGCGAGTGACGCGCTAAGCATGCCTTCCTGTAGCGGTGTAGCAACAAAGAGGAGATCGCGGGCCACTTCATGTAAAGTATTTTCAAAGTCAGGAGCCATATCGACAACGGGAACGACGTCATTGTCCTTGATTTTTAGATTTGCGCCTTGGTTCCTGGTAGCGCAAACAAGAGAAGCAATGCCTTGTAGGGTGCGTACGCGCAAAACCGCATTGGGAGTGATCTTAGTTCCCTCTAACTTGTTCAACATCGTCACAAAGGGTAGCACGTTGATGGAATCGAGGCCAAGTTGATACAGAGAAGCCTCCAACGGGACGTCTTCTTCGGATAGGTGAAGTAGTTGACAAGCAACAGAACGGACGGAGCCAAGAGACGACTGAGTGTACTGAATTCCATTTTGAGTAGAGCCGGCGTTCGAAATGGCTTTGGGATTGGCACTTTGTGAATCGTTATTCCCAGTGGCGGATCCTGCATTGACTGGCACAAATTGGTCAACAGTGGCGGCATTGTTGGCGGCATTCTCCACCACAGTCTCGAATAGACGACCTGCATGGTCAAGCTGTGTCTTATCCAAGACGCCTCCGGACGCCAATAGTAACTCGATTCGCCCCTCCGAGTGGATCTCAACATCGATGGCCAAGGCCATATCTGTCATTGCGTTTCCTGGAAGAGTACGCATGATCGCTGGGGCGGAGGTATCGTCGGAGGCGTCGTCAATAAAATTGACAGTTAGGAGGCTGTCAAAAAGCTTCTCGTCGAGGCCGGCCCATCGCTGGATTTGGTCTGCGGTGATAAATGGCATATATCCTTGACTGACGTCTGCATGGTTCTGGTCAACACGATCCGCAAGGTGCGGCAGTGTCTCTTTGGGGTCCGGTAGCAACAAGGCATGTACCACCGTATTAAGACAAGGTCCGATAAAGCTGTCCATGTCCTCAGCAATTTGAGGAAGCAGTGTGCGGAAAGACGTAGTGTAGCCGTACACAACAGAAGAAGAGCCGGGTGTTAAGCTAGCCAGAACAAGGACAGTGGCCAGCTGGAAAGCTGATGGAAGAGAGACGGTTTTCAGCTTTGTCTTCAGCTCGGACACTGTGAAGCTGAGGAACCGAGTCGCGCGAGCAGAAGCGTGTTTAGAAGAATGATTGGACACGAGCGAGTGGCATTCAACTCGACAGGGCGAGATGCCGGCTAGTTTGGCCTGCCAGGTGGCTGTAGCCGCATGCATGTGGTGCCTAGAGGGGTTGCAGTGGTTGGCGAGGTATCGGAGAGTTATCAAGCTGTCGTCCGGACTAGCAGGTGCCGGAATGCCACTGGTGATGGCATGATACGTTTGTTCAATCTTGATTCTGAGGGCGTTAATGGCTGCTCCATCATATAGAGCGTGATGAATCAGTAGGGTCACAAAGCCACTCTCTTCCACGCGGAGGCGAAAGGGAGGCCGAGATCCCAAGTGTTCGACCAGGGTAGTGTATTCGTCATCCTCGACTTGGCTGCCCTCTCTATCAAACGGAGAAGGCGTGGAAGTCAATACAACCTGAAAGAATTTTCCGTCTTGGCCACGTTGAACAAAACAGGTGCGCAGAATGGCTTCTGACGAAGAAATCTGTTCAGCTGCCTGTTTCCATACCGCAATGTTTGTACCAGGTGCCAGCTGGTAGTTAAACTGGGTCACGTAAGGGACTTGTCTTCCGTCCGTCGTTTCCCGGTTGGCATCCCCGCTGTGTAGCCAATTGAGAGACAGAGCTATCAGTACTGATTGTAGAGGTAGACATGGGAGAATTGTGACAATGTTGGACGGAACAAAGTGGCTGGCACTCGGACCAAGGTCCTCAAGAGTCAGTTCCTCGACATGCAAACTGCCACCAGCGCTGGATGAGAAGGCCGGGGCAGACGATGACGGTTTGGTTTCTCTGCTGCCGATAGATGTTGCGGGAGAGTTGAATTTCCGAGAAAGCGAGTAAAGGGAGTGCGACGGCGAGAGAATATCAGTGAGCATGACATTCACAAAGCCGCGGCGCTTGAGTACCGACAGCAGATGCACACCCGACAAACTGTCGATTCCGAGGCTGCGAAGGTTGGTGGATGAAGACACGCAGGTGCTATTTAGGCTATCCAATACTTCTGTAAGGGCAGAGAGAACTTCCTTTTCTGGTCCCGAAAGGTTACTAGACGGGGAAACAGCCGCAGTTGACATGCCGGGGCATTGACTTCTGGTGTCCAGAACGGCAACGGAATCCCGCACCAGATTCGCAATGTGCTTTGTGTCAAGCTTCCCCGAGGCCGCGATGAATGGTATTTTGGACAGCCACATCATTTCCGGTACCATATACGCAGGAAGGGCCCTCTGGCAAGCCTTCTCGGCGGCGAACAGTACGTCTCGGTGTGCCTGGCTCGGTGGGGGGGAGAGTATCTCGGCCGGAGCGTCGCGCTCTGCTTTGAAGAGAGAACCACTTTTTCGTGCCACGAGGCCAATGAGCCGTTGGTCCACCACGGCGGCTGTAACATCAAGAGGGCCTTGGTCAGCGATGGCATTGTTGATGTGTTCCTCAACCTCGCCAATCTCAAAGCGCTGGCCACGGATCTTTGTCTGCTGATCACGACGACCGAGAAACTCAACGGTGCCATCGTGCATCATGCGCATGATATCACCCGTGCGGTATATACGCTTCTTTGTGCCATTGATATCCAACAGGGAAGTATCCTGGAAGCTGCGGGCATTTTCGTCGGGGCGATTCAGATAACCCACAGCAACCTGTGGTCCGGAAATACAAAATTCTCCAGGCTGGCCCTTTCGAGCTACAACCTGCTCGTCGCCGTCATTGTTGGATACAAGGAGAAGTGCCTCTAGACCTGGTAGCGGAAGGCCGAGGTTGCGTGCGTTGGAATGGTGTCCGATGACATGGCTCAAGCAACCCACAGCTGCCTCGGTTGGGCCGTAAAAGTTCACCAAGGCAGCCTTTGAGCCGTCTCCGCTGTCATCGCCGCCACCCAATTGGTCGAAGAGGGCATGTGATGCCTTTTCGCCGCCAAAGGTAATGACACGAATCGACGGCACATCCGACAATTGCAGGCCAAGCCGCAGAAGAACTGACGGTACGGTGCCCATGTTCGTGATGCCGACAGTGTTTATGACATGTTGCAAGTTGGCAAAGATACCGTTGCGGTCCTTTCCGATGACGGAGCTGAAACCAAGGTGCCAGGGCGCGAACATGGTAGTCAGATGCGTATCAAACGCACGAGAGGCCACATTGAGGAATTTGCCCATGCCACCGAGGCGTACCATCTCGGGGTTGGATTCAGTGAGGCGTTGCGTCATAGCAGCTACGAAATGCAAGAGACTCTCATTGGCGACTCTCACTCCCTTCGGCCGACCCGTGGAGCCAGACGTGTACAAGATGTAGCCGCCATCGTCTGAGCTGTTAGGGACTGCGTCAGTTTCTTGTGACTGACTGGCCCATGACTGTATGGTGGCTAGGCCACTGTTGCCCCCCGGAAGAAGAAACACCGCAGGTAGTATCTTCTGCTCGTTGTCCGGTTCTAGATCTCTCACTAACGTCTCTGTGGTGACAACGAGCTTAGCATTTGCATCGCGTATCAACAGTCGTTTGCGTTCGACCGGGAGGTCGCCATCAATGGGTAAGTAGACATAGTTGAGCTTAAAAATAGCCAGAATCGCTGCAAGAGATGTGGTGTCGCGCTCAAGATACACGGCCACGATGTCCCCGGCTGCGGCACTAGTAAGCGCTACTAGGCGAGAACTGACCGCGTTGACAAGAATCTCCAATCCGCCGAATGTGGTGGCCGTAGTGGAAAGTGAATCATCTTCGCCAAGAAAAATCTCTTCGATAGCTACCCAGTCTGGGTGTTCTGTTGCTTGTTTGGTGACAAGTTCGGCCGGGTTCCGTGCGATTACAGAGCCCACAAGTGTACGTGGTTCCCCCACAATTGACACCAAAGCGCGGTCCATGTGATTGGAGAGCCGTGACAGTGGTACCTCAGGATGGGCCAGCATTGTGCTGGCTTGGTCGACAATTTGGACTAGGAGAAGGTCCAGCATGGATTGTGAGATTCGGCGACCATCACCCGTCAGTTCAATGATACCATCGCCTTCAAAGATGTTGAGAGCCATGGGATGCTCGACCTTCAGGGGGAGTGCCATGCCAACTTCATAGAACGCATGCTCGTTGCTATTATTGTCCTTGTGGGCATTTCTTGCCGCAGGGTGGTAGACGAAAAGGGCCGGGAATGGCTCAGATGCGTACTCACTGCCCTCATTGACCATCTTTTTGATGTCGACTGGGTGCACGTGGTGTGCATGTGCGCCGAGGGAGGAAGCATCGCGGCCCATCTCAGCCCAGAGGGCCAGTGCGCTGGCCGCGCATGATCGGATGGTGACCGGAATGGTCGCGATGGCGGGGCCTACAACACGATGAAGGTCGGGATGCAGAATACGCTGGGACACGGTTTGGCCAAGAACGATGGTCTTGAGCTCCAGAATGGCCGCTAGAACACAGCCAAACGCCGACAACAGAAGGCGCGACAGGTCTGGTCTGCTGACGTCTGCCGCAGAGGACGCAGGAGTTAAAAAGTGGAAGGGGATGGCAGTCTTCGCTGACAAGATTGCATTTGGTGGAAGCTGGCGTGAGCCTGTCAGGTCAGGAAATGGGGCGTTTATGGCACCGTCCGTCTCGATGAGGTTGCGGACGTGCTCAGTCCAAGCAGCGGACGCGTCCTGACGCTGCGCGATGGACGGTACGAGCCCCACTTCTAAACCACGTGACATCTGCAGGAGCGGAAGTCCGGAACGGCCAGTGTCCGCTGATGGGTCCCGGTACAACTGTGTTACAACATCCAGGAGCATCTTCGAAGACTCACCATCGTAGAGAGAATGGTGCATACTTAGCATGAGCGTCATGGTGGCTGGGGCATAGACAAGTGCCCATGGTGGCCGTGCGCTATCACCACAGAGTGGCGAGAGACGGGTCTGTATTTCGCGTGCATGTGATGCCAAGCAGCCTTCGACGTCGACATTGTCACTGATTTCAGTCCAGACAACTTCGGTGCCGTGGAGAACAATCTGAAGCACGGTGGCATGGACGCCACGTGTCCGGGCCCACTCGGCTGTGCTGATACCATTTGTGTCTTTTGGAGACAACTGGGATAGAGGAACAAAAGCGGTCCGAAGGATGTCTAAGCGCCTGGTTGCCGCCTCCCATGCGGTACGGAGACGGCTCATGTCCACATGACCGATGCGCTTGAGTGTGAAAAGACGATGCGACCAATAAGCTCCAGGCTCGATCATTGTCTCGACAAGAAGAGCTTCTTGGACGGGGGTTGTGGGCAAAATGTACGAAGTATTTGAGGGTCGGAGGGTGCCATACAGGTTCTGAGTGAGCTCGTCTTTTAACATAGACACCCAGGTGGTAGAAGGACCAACGTCCCTGGTCTCAACGTTGCCCACTTCGCCCCCTTCGCCATTTGTCATGGACGCTAACACCACGTCAACAAGTTCGCCCACTGTCTGGCAACGCATGAGGTCGAGCACGCGCACGTCGCATTTCAAGCTCCGCCGCAGTGCCCAGGCTAGTTTTGTGATTTGTAACGAACTAAATCCTTGACCTGCGAGGCTGTCATCTGGGTTCAGTGTCTGAAGCGGTTGCCGGGGTAGAGACAAATTGACCATGACAGCCTGCACAATGGGCAGCTGCTCCGTGCGCCATTGTGCGCCATCTTTGGTCCCTACAGACACTTCCGCAAGGACATTCAAATCAGAATTGTTGTAAATGGATTGTAGTGCCTTGCGATCGACTTTGTTGGACGCCGTACGCGGCATCGTTGAGTCCAGGACGGTAACGTGGCCTGGGACCATGTGGGCTGGTAACACTTCTCGTGCCTTTTGAAAAACCCTGCGGCGGATGCGGGTGGTGTCAGGAAAGTTGTCCAATGTCTCCTTGACTGACAAGAAACTAACAATGACTTTGTGGCTAGCGTCACCGTTGGGCCGTGGAAGATATAGAGTCTCGACATGTTCTACGGCAGGTTCTTCTTCCTTAACGAGGGCACAGGCAGCACTGATCTCACTGAGCTCGATGCGAATGCCAGTTATCTTAATCAGATCGTCGTTGCGACCGAGAAAGTCAAAGCCGTGGTCGTTGAGCCGCACTATGTCGCCTGTTAAGTAAATGCGCTCGCCGATTTGCGGACCACCGTGGATAAAAGACTTTGCCGTCTTTGTGTCATCATTTAGATAGCCCATTCCGACCTGCACGCCACCAAGAGCTAGCTCGCCCACGCCATACCGGGGCACAAGCTCCCACTTCTTTGCCGTATTTGGACTCTCATCGTTTGGCGAGGTGAACACTTCACGAACCACATATGCCGTGCAAGGCGTTAGCGGGAACCCAACATTTGAAGCCTTGGCGCGGTCACGACTCTTGCCAAAAAACTGACGCATTGTTGATACCACGGCATTTTCTGCTGGCCCATAGGTGTTGTATGCCTTTGTGGTGATCTCTGGAGCAGCCCACGCCTCAGCAACGTCCTCTGTCAGCTTCTCTCCAATAAAGGTGACAACGCGAAGTGTAGATCCTGCAAGCTCACGGACATCAATGCTGGCACCAAATGACGGTGTTAGATGTGCATGTGTGGGAGCCGCAGTCTTGACAAACTCAGAGAACATGCCCACGACCAGTTCCCGAGTACCACTGATAACGCTGCCGGCCAATCCCCACGTGTAGAAGAGATCCTGTACAAACACGTCGAAGCTGTAGGCCGACAGCTGCAGCGTTCGAATCGGGCCACCTGTGACGTCATGCTCAACACGCACTTGCAAATCACGCATGGCGTTGGCGGCAGCACTGTGTTGAATCATGACACCCTTGGGCTCACCTGTGGTACCCGACGTCCACAGAAGGTATGCGAGGTCTTGCCTGGTGATTGAGTCAGACGACGAATGCACAGAGCGAGAGACAACAGACTTCCGTGGCATCGGCCGATCTTTTGTGGCGTGACCGGCGTAATCATCGACGAAAATAACACGTACGTCTGCCAAACTCTTGTGGGAGAGACATGGCTCCACCAGGGGGAAAGAGCTCTTCGTGGTCAACAGTACCTTGCCTTGTGTGCGTGAAATAAGCGATGTACGTCTTTGAACTGGCGATGTCTCGTCAATCGGCGACCATGCCGAACCAGCTTTCAGGATGGCCAGAATGGACACATATAGCTCGATGCTGCGGTGCATACAGATGGGGATGATATCGGCATCTTCGAGCCGTATAATGTTGGCCAAGCCGTTGGCACGGGAATCGAGTTCTGCGTACGTCATATTGATTGGTGAAGCGTCCAGCGACGTATAGAAACTCAGTGCCAGCATGTCTGGTGTGCTGGCGGCCTGGGACTCGAACTGGGCATGGAGGACGTCGATGCGCTCTTGTTTCTCGCCTTCTTCTGTTGTAATCGGAATCGAGCCTTCCACTGACAGAAGTCCCTGCGGGAGTCGTGCCAATAAACTCTGTGCCAGGTCATTTGGCCTGGCGTTCAGTAGCGTTTCAGTGAGTGCAGCGAACTGGTGCACAATGACCCCGGCACTCATCTCAGACAAAGCGTCGTCGCGGTATGTGACCTTGAACAGAAGTGCGTCACCCTCAGGTACTACCTCTGCGAACATATCCAAGTCATAGCGGATAGCCGGATGCGTAACCACCGTCCAGGGAACATTTGCCTCTGTCTCGGTTCCGTAGGTCTGAAGTGCCAGAGCCGTGTTATATGGCGGAGCTCGAAACAGTCCAAAGGACGTGTGGCGATGACTTTGCATAAACCTAGCAGTGTCGACAAGGTTGACCAGTAACGCTCCCAGTGTCTGGTTCTCTGGCAGTGCAACACGACATGGTACAACGGAGAATGTGGGCGCTTCGAATGCCTCGTGTTGACCTGACAAGACACTCCCAAAAACAATTTCTCTTGTGTTCGCCTCTGACCAGACCCCGAGCAGCAGTGACCAGGCTGCTTGCAGGACTGCCAGCGGCGAGGCACCCAATTTGCGGCTCTTAACTTCCAGAGCAGGCCATGAGATGTTGCTTGGGTACTCAGCTAGCAATGACTTCTGATCTACCGTTGCCTTGACATTGTCGCCACTCAGGGCATGGAAGCTATCCGTCTCCCAGTCTCTCAAAGAATTTTGCCAATAGCGGTCCGTGTCTACATCTAGATTCTTGGCCCAGTCGAGCACCGAATCCTGCAAAGAGTGTCGCTGGAGGGGCTCGAGTCCGGCGTACTCCCGTGCAATGTCGCTGAGCAGAACTTTAACGGATGTACCATCACAGAGGCAGTGAGCAATAGAGATGATGACAAGTCCGATGTCGACGCTGCCCACGTCTGGCTCAACCAGCTGCACGTAATACAGCTTCTGTGCGTCAAAATCCATATTCTCTTGAGCGACCCGAAGCCAGTATTGCGTGTTTCCAGTGCCACACCTGCGCACGACCCGTGTACTGTGAGCTTCCGACCTCTTCCATGCCGAGGGAGTCAGAACGACTTGTGCAAATGGTGACATGTCGTCACTGCATGGCACAATAGTACTGCGGTAGACAGCATGCCGGTTCAGGACGGTGCGAACAGCGACCTCGAAAGAGTCCATTGACACACCCGGTTTCAGTTGGAGGACAGTGCTGCTAATATAGTTTCGATTGTCCATGGCAAAGCTCACAGCTAACTGGCTGGCTGTACTTGTCATTGGTAGCACCATTTCCACATCGTCCTCTGACACTGAACTCAGTTTCTCCAAAGATGCAGCTGTATGTCGAATGGCAAACGTTTCCAACCTCTGCTGTGCTGCTATTTGCCTTTGGTGTAAGCGAGAGGAAGTTGAAGCAGGCCCAAAAAATGCCGAACGAATACTGGCCTCTGGGTCAAGAAGCAGGGAAAGCGATGGTTGCAGTTCAAACTGGATTGATCTTTCTGAGTCCTCCTGTCCAAAGTCCCGGTTCCGGATCTCGCGCAATAGCCGCATGGCTCGAAGGCTATCAATGCCAACCAAAGCCAGCTTTGTCGTGGCAGTTAACAGAAGTTGGGAGTCGTCCCCACCCATAAGGGAGGAAAGAATCTTGACCAGCTCAGCTTCCACATGAGCATGCTTGGTATAGTCCAAGACGTCCAAAGCGGTCTGCCTCTGAGATGCGACAGTACCAGTGGCGATCGGCTGCCGTAAAACATTTTCCACGTAGGCAGAAGCCGCTCTGCGATCTATTTTCCCTGATGAAGAGCGAGGTAGGTCAGCAGCCTCAAGGATGCGAATTGGTCTCATGTAGTCCGGCAAATGCTGCCTTGCTGCCTCGGCACAATTTGCACTGACAGTGGCAAAATCGAGGCCAGTTGTATGGTCTACCACGACCAGATTCACTACCCTTTCGGAGCCCAAGGACTCGTTTGGTCTATTGTTTCCCTGCGGCATCCAGACACAAGAAAGTGTTTGCTGGACACCGTCCGCCTTGCTTGCCAGGACGCTCTCGATCTCGCCCAGTTCCACACGGCGTCCGCTGAGTTTCACCTGTGCGTCCGAGAAGCGGCCAAGAAATTCCACGACAGGCTCGCCATCATCGTTCCAGACTATGCGAGCACGGTCTCCAGTGCGGTACGCTCGGCCCCATTTTTTGTCGTCCATAAAGGCCGCACGAGTTTCGTCGGGGCGATTGAGGTAGCCTGCCGTACTGACTTGCGGGCCAGTGAGAACTAGTTCACCTATACCGCCCCGAGGCATGGGAATGAGGTCATGACGATTTATTTCGACAATCAGTATGCCACATGTTGCCAACGGTGAGCCGATAACAGATCCACGTTGGTTTGCCGGAACGTGTGGCTGGGCCAGTGAGTACATAGCTACTTCTGTTGGTCCATATCCATTGAAGATACCTCTGGGGAGGTCGCAAGTCTCTCTGACTACGTGCTCGGAGGAGGATATGTCGGGGTTGTGCTGCGCATAGTTTTGTAGAAGGCGTGCGTTGAGAGTCTCACCACCAACCATGAGCCCAGTCAAAACAGAGGGGCGAATGAGACTGGCAAAGCTCGGCGTAACATTGGTGATATCGGCTTGTAAAATTGACAGAACGGTGTCAATATTCTGCATGGTCAGACGTCGCGGAGCACAACACAGCGTCGATCCAGTGCTTAGTGTCCAGAAAATCTCGAAGAGCGAGATATCAAAGGTGGGCGCGGCACCTTGGAACCAGCGCCAAGTTCTGCGGTCTTCTGTAATTTTTGCCGAGGGAGAGAAGCCATAATGCTGACTGAGGGCACTCACGGTACAGGCGGCTGATCGGTGACTGATAATTACACCTTTGGGGAGCCCTGTCGTACCAGACGTGTATAAGATGTAGGCGGCACTGGTATCGCATGTTGAAGGACTGTCTGACAGAGAGCCTTGGAGGACTGTTTTCTCATCACAACCAGAGAGAAAGTCGCTCACATTGACTTGTACGAGAGCTGTGTCGATGGGCATTTGCTCCCGTATAAGAATGGCCACTGGGTTCAAATCAGCCAAGAGTGCTTCCTGCCTTTCTTTTGGCACATCCACCGGAAGCGGACAGAATGCGAAACCGGCCTTGAGAGCCCCGAGGTAACCAATGTACAGCTCAGGGCATGGCCCTATGGCCACGGCAATGATCTGAACTTCATGGTGGTCTGCGCTGGCCGCAGCCAAACGAATGAGCTCTGATGCCAGCGCGTTGGCAGAATTGGAGACCTGCTGGTATGTGAATTGCAGCCGTGTGCCAGACTCCAGGTCGGTCAAAAAATCAATGGCAATTCGATGTGGGATGTCCCGTGCCATCCGCTCGAACCACGAATGCAACAGCGCCGGCTTCGCATCACCAGAAGTGCTTCCGTATTGTAGCTGTAGTGCGCAATCCCCCGGCCACAGTTCAACAGGACCTTGTCTTGGAGGCCAATTCAATATCGATGGCTGCGTCCAAGGCGTTTCTATAGGACCAGTCTTGGAATTTTCATCCTCTTTACGGCGGTCGCTATCCTCAGTGCCTTCAGTGCCGTGCCGTCGCATGAGAATATCTTGCAGCGTTTGGCCTAGTGACTGCAGAGCGGGTTGCGGGACGATATGAGAATGTGCAGCTATCTGCACCTTTCCATCAGACGTGATATGCAGTTGTAGAGCCTGGAATGATTTTATATCAGTTCGCGTTGTCCAAAACTCAAGATCCGTAAATTGCTATGTTTGGCTGTGCCTGGAAAGGGTCACGCTCACCTTGCCTGGTCCGATGGAAAAGTCTGTGGGCAGATCGTTATCACAGGCTCCATTATGATGAACAATGGACCATATGCCGGCAGCCAGCTCGGTCCTGTCCATCCGTGCCTCGATGTAGCCACCCTGCGTCGTGTCTTGGATGCACAAGGCCTCGCTTCGCTCGACAGAGATGCAGGAAACAAGTTCCACGAATGCCTGTAGCGCTGCAGGCTCGTATATTGGAAAGTCGACTGAGCTTGACCAAGTTAACAGTGTCGATGGAGCACCGTCATGTACTCCTGTTTGTTTGGTGTGCATTGGCCGGAGGTGCGTTGCCGACGACCTTGCTGGCAGGGATGTTAACTCTTCGCTATGCATTGAGACTCGTGATTGTCGCGTCGTGCCAAAACACCTTTGTGGAAGTTTGTGGAAGTTGAGGTGTCGTTACGTCGTGATGATTTGCCACCAAGTATTGTCATGCTGTGTCAACCACGATAATACCAAAGCGGAAGCAATACCCGGTAGTCAATGTGGCAACGGGCTGCCTACTGTTGTTTCGGGTAGAAATTTTCCTTTGCCTGTCTTTACTTACATACCACAATTTCACTTGGAATTTTTTAATGATTCTATTTTCACTAATTAATTTTAATACTATGTTACGGGTTCTTAGACCTTCTTTTTTAAATTAAATCCAGTTATTGCATTAACGTCAAATCATTTGATCATATTTTGCTGCTCCAATTTTGTGTCTGGTCTTCTGCCAGCCGATATCGGAATCATTCTCGGTGGTGTGATTGAAACGTGCTGATCGGTTAGGTAGGAACAAAAGTCACTTCCTTTCTCACACCTTATGCCCGTCGAACGATAAATTGTTAGCTGGGACAAGGTGCCAAGTCCCTTGGCTCGTCCGACATCTTTCGTCATGCCGAGCGCAGGTAGTAGTGACAACAACAATAATTTTTGCGTCTTTTCCTGACCTTGCTTCCAACAGCTGATTAGATTGATAAAATAAGATTGATAAAGTAAGATTGATAATGGAATGTAGCCTGACGGAATATCCTTTCCATTTCTGTCGTCTCCGTTTCGTGTCGAAGCACCTTTTGGGACTAGCCCCAACTCCCCAACCATGGAAATACTCTGCCGACATGCGCTGGGCACTGGCTTGTGGGGGTCCTAAAACCTGGTAGCCCACAATTTGAGCACCGTACAACACAGTGCTATAACATTGGCAGGATACATTTGGGTCCTGACCGGCTGAAAATATCACGGTCCACCCATGTAAGTGTTACGTATTCCGTACTTCGCACAATACTCCGTATTTGGGTGTCCTCTAAAACGAGCTCAAAAATAGTACAGGAGAATTGAGGGAAATACAACTGTGGCTAACGCGATGCCGTCATTCAGGGTTGGTTTTCAGATTTTGAAATTAACTGTTTGAGATTTTACTCTGCAATTACCACATCCATTGGATCGTATTTTCTCAGCATCGGTTTTAACGTATGCTAGTGTAAAAGTACTAGCAGCACAACTGTGCTTAAGCTGATTGAAACATCTGTGTTTTTGGCTAGGCAACAACCAAAGATGTGTGTAGTTGATGCTGTAACTGTAAACGCCTCTACTTCAATGCATGCTGTGCAAATGCTGTACGAAGTTAAACAGTTATAAGTGACTGCAACATAGGTTGGTCAAAAAGGATTAAGGGACGTCAGCTACCTAAGATAAATGGCAAATAAATGACAAAATGAACAAAAGGGGGAATACTGCCAAAGAACTAAATAAACGTCACCGGTACCACAGATGCCGCAACAGTACAACGCTTTTCAGTCCATTGACCCCCGCGCGGGCAAGAACACGAAACTGGAAAACAACAATGGAACCAAATAAACCTGACTGGAAATGAAATAGAATAAAAACGAATGCTAGTATCAGGGATTGGATTAACAAGTACCTTTTTGTACTGAGGAGCTGAAGATGTGTATGCCAAGGCAGTTTGAATAATCACCCAACGGAGATTTTGGCAGCGTCGCAGAGTGCTCGGAATAAACCGGCCTTTTCATACAGCTCGGAAGCAGAGCCAAACTCAGCAACAGTTCCTGCATCCATGACCACTATCTGGTCACAAGAGCCGATAACAGTATCGAGACGATGGGCTACAGTGAGGACGGTCGAATTTCTCATAAACTCGCTCAATATGCTCTGAAGCCAGCGATCGGCACGTCTGTCAATGGAGGCAGTGGCCTCATCGAGGACAACTATTTTAGACTTGCGGACGAGAGCACGAGCAATCGAGATAAGGGATCGCTGGCCATGCGAGATGTTCGAACCGTTTTCCTTGACGTCCGAATCAAGATGCAGGGCCGAGGTAGAGACAGTATTGCCGTAATTGCTGCTGCTATCGCCATTGTTGGCATCTTCATGGAAACATGACATGTTTGCAGCCAAGTGAGTATCCTTCCCTTTGAGACGCTGCTGCGCAGCAAGTCCAACCATGTGCAGACATTGTGTGAGCCATACATCGTCATGCTCGTGGAATGGATCAAGATTGTAGCGAATCGTCCCGGCCAAGAGAATGGCGTCTTGACTGATAACGGATATATGAGACCGAAGAATATGAAGGCCAACCGTTTGTATATCAACACCATCGATAAGAATGCGGCCGCTGGTCGGTTCTGCGAGTCGTAAGAGAGCAGTAATCACTTGGAATGTCAGTATATTCAAAAGAAGTCATGCAGAGATGAAAATAAATAAACATACGAGTACTCTTTCCGGCTCCGGTGCGCCCGACAATACCGATGCGTGCGCCTGGCTGGATATCCAACGTCACATCTCGAAGCGCAGGAACATGATCTGAGCGGTGGTTCACCGTAAGTGACTCAAACTGTACATGTCCTCTACTCGGCCATGACTGTTTGCGAAGATCTGTGTCAACGCGCTGAACATCGTGTGCTGCCTCCTGTGGTATTCCGTTCGCATAATGAAGCAGGCGCTCGATCGAGTTCATGTTGTTCTCAATCTCCGCGCTGAATCGGATCATGTTCCCAAACGCCGCCTGGGCCGTCACCATGTATGATAACACCAAGCCACCAGTAGATGGGTTAATATGGTCACGCAGACCAATGGCCAGCAGACCCGTGCCCAGTACCAAAACGGCACCCAAAAGATCAAGCCGTACGTTCAACCAACGGACGGCAGCGACCGAGAGCCAATATGCCGTGTTCTCGGTGTCGATGCGGCGCGCGTTATCTGCAACGAATCCTCCGACTAACCCAAAAGCTGTTAGTGTGGGCAGTCCAGAGAGTGACTCAGTAAAGTGCTCATAGATGCGGCTGCGGAGAAGATTGTTGAGGCGGCGCAGCTCACGGGCTGATGGCCTGTAGTACATGCCCGTCCAGGTGTAGATGAGAAGCACACCGGCGGCAATCCCAACGAAAATGGGCAGGAATATACTGACGACAACCACGGTGCCGATAACCTGCACCAATGTCGAAATAAAGATACGCAACTGCTCACCGACCACGTTGTCCACGGCATCCGTATCCTTACTAAACCGGTGAGTGATTCTTCCCTGCGGTGTTGTGTCGAAAAATGAAACGGGTGCGTACATGATGCCGAAAAGTGAAGCCGCGTGAAGGTGATTTGAGCACCAAAAACAAAACAAGGCAAAAACTGTGCTCATGGCAAAAAGGCCAAGTGACTGACCAATGCCCCAAGCAGCGTAGCCGCCCATGTAGCCACCCTCGCTAATGTTGATATATTTTTTCGTTTGCCACCAGCTGAGCCACAGCGCAGAGACGACACTGCTACCCTGAAACACGGCGATGGCTAGAATGAACAGAGGCACAGTGACCAATGCGTTGCCAAACTTCAGGTATTGCAAATACGTCTTTCCACTGACTGTGCCAACGAGACGCTCTTCGCGATGCATAATATCCCTGCCTCTCTTCTTCTGGTTGTGTTCTGGCGTCTCTGCGGGCGCAGTAGTTCCACTCTTGGTTTTGACATTTCTCACTTCCACAAGTGTCTTCGACTTTTCATATGCTTGGATGCTCATGCCATCGTCATCGTTGATCGGTGATGTGTCTGCGTAGGTCATTTGGGCCGAGGTTGACGACCTATTGTACTCGGCGAATGGACCCGCTCGCCCCATGAGCTCGGAAAATGAACCCTGTTCCATAATGCGTCCACTGTCCATGTAGACAATGCGATCCGCCTGGCGAGCAAATACCATTGAATGTGTAACGAGGACAATCGTACTTTCTCCGGCGTGACGCGTTTGGTTGACCACATTTTCAAATACGCGGCTACCAACATGAGCATCCAGTGACGAGAAACAATCGTCGAGAAGAAGCAGATGACTGCGGCCATACACGGCACGAGCCAAAGAAATCCGCTGCTTTTGGCCTCCGGACAACGAAACGCCCTTTTCACCAACTATAGTCATGTCACTGTCGGCAAGCATTCGGAGGTCGTCATGAAGACAGCAGCGACTGAGCACTTCACTATACCAAGGAGCATCAAAAGGGCGCCCGAACACAATGTTTTCTCGCACAGTCTCGCTGAGAAGCCAAGCTTCCTGAGAGACGTAAGCCAGCGGTGACAACGAGGTGGATGTATTGACGTTGACAGCACAAGATTCAGCCTTGGAAAGGTGCATGTCACCCAGAAGGGCTCGGAAGACAGATGATTTGCCAGCTGCAACTGGCCCAACAATAGCAATAAAGTGACCCTTCTCCACCTCAAATGAATCAATGTACAAAGACATAGATGGACCTGCAGTCTCTTTCTTAGCATCTCCCAGGACGAGATTTATCTCGCCATTGCCGGCCTCACTTTCCCATAGTGCGCGCAGCTGGTCGCTGTCGTGGTACCAGAAACTAGCATCCTTCACTTGGATGATTGGCCTGTCGTCTTTCAGGTTCCTTCCTTTTTCCGCAAGAGCGTTGCGAAGGTCCGCATCACGGGCCGTGCTGTTGTCAGATGCCAACATAAATGCCGACAGCCGCTCGAGAGCAGCCCGGGCGTCCGCAAGAGTTGAAATGGCGATGGGCAGAGAGCCAAGTGGTGTCCGCATCAAGAGGAAGAAAGTCAGAGATGAAAAGACCACGCTAGCACTCATTCCGTTACCAGTCGTGGCAGCAAAGCACAAAATGCTCACGGCCGAGGCTAGTGTCGGTGCAGTGAACGTAACGGCAATGTTTAGTGCCCTAAGCATCATGCGCTTGCGGATGTAAACAACCTCATCTGCCCGCAGAGCGCCAATCTTGGTGAGAATGCTATTCTCGTAGGCGTTTGTTTTGGTAAGGCGGATTGTTGATACAGCCTCAACCACTGCCTTGATGCGCTTGTCTGTGTACGGCATACTGTTGCGACGAAGGCGGAACAAGATCTTCATCATGAACGTCTGCACCGGGTACAGCAGCGCCAATAAACCGAAACCAGGAAGAGCGCTGTAGCCCAATGTCCAGATAGTCAGACCGAGGCAGAGGGCAATCTGGATTAAGCTAGTCCATAGTGAATGGAAATAGCCACAGCAAAAGTCAATGCGCGACACGTCGGCGCTGATGAGACTCGTCAACTTTCCGGTCGCAAAATTTCCGCGTAACTTTGCTTCCTGTGTCAATTGTGTTGTGGCTCGGCGGTAAATGACATGTATCAATGCCGCTCGCAACAGGATGCCGGTAGTAGCTGCCCGATAGAATCCATGTATGTTTGCCACAACAGAGAAAGCAAGGACAGCAAAAAGACCCACGGCATAGCCAAATCCGGCGCCGTATGCTCGTTCGGATGGGTCGTCTAGGACCTGAATGAAATAGCCGATGAGCAGTGGTGATATCATCTGCATCGAGTCACCCAGCATCCGTAACATGCCGCCTGTCCAAAAGCGCCGGAAACAGACGTCGTTGAGAGCAAGGGCAAGAACTGTGGCATTTGACGTACGTCGTACCCAGAAAGGCCGCCACGCAAACCATCTTCCCGCCGGTTTCCGGCCATTGTTTACTTCCAGGCGTGCCGTCCATGCTTGCTCAAGCCGATCTGCGTGGTTGACGGCGAGACAGGAGTCCGGTAGATCATAAAGATCGTCCGCCTGCAGCGGTCGGGAGTAGCCCGTCCGTAAGAGTGTTCCTAACCAATTGAATGTAATAATGGAAAGAAAATTCGCTCGTACTTCTGGGGTGATTGTACAGAAACCGCCGTGTGCATCGTTGGTGATGTTTGTTCCGTTCTCGGTGTCGAATAAAGTGGTCAGGCGTGTCTTCTGATGTCTTTCGGTAAGCTTCTTCTGGATTGGTTTTTGTGACAGAAATGGGACACGCCTGTACCACTTCCGTGGGGTGAAGCTCTTCCCATCATTGCTTGCCATGTTGTTGCGTTGTGGTGAGGCAATCATTCGAAGCATCGCAGGCAACAAGTCATCTACTGTGAACACGTAAAATTGGAGTTATTTGCGTGGTAAAGCCTACGCATCACATAAACCCTACCCGAGGCCGAAGCCGGAACGCCAGACCACATCATCAGGCACTATTACGGAACAAGGAAAATGAAAAGTAATTACAACATCAGTCACGGATGGGCACCTTTGGTGGCCCAAAGAGGCTAGTTTTGCAACACTGTACCAAGAACCAAGCAGTGGGGGTCCCCGAAACCGTCATCAGCAAACAAGAAAATTGGTTATTCCGACATAACGTTACAGGAATTTTGTGGGTAACCAAATATGACAATGCAAGGTCGATGCAATACCAATACCAAGGACCATTCGAGGCCTAGCACCACCCAGCACATCCGAAGACACCCGTCACGGAAAACGCAATAAAGCCTAAGTGTTTCTGGTCGTGTTTTTTCTTCTTCTTTTTTTTACGCATACTCGAAAATAAAAGAGTCTGAACCACCTATTAAATCAAACAAAATGCCCTTCCTGGAAGAAACGGTCTCGCTGTAGTGCAATCAGCATTGATGTCTTGTGAGGAAGATGAAAGCGCTTTTTCTTCTCCATTGGAATAAAACGCTCCTGGATGCCGAGTGTTGAGAGTCCAATCTGGGGCTCGCCTATCATTTGTTTCGTCCGTGCGTCGCGCAAGAACGCAAAATGCTTCATGGAGAGGTTGGCCGCCTGGTACCGCTTGCCGCCTCGAAATTTCTCTTCACCCACTAAAAAGTGCGTGTTTTGGTCAAACTCCCCGACGACGATATTGCAGTTGGATCGGATAAAGCAAGCCACGTTGTCCTCCATCACATAACCAATCTCCATGTAGCCGGCTAGTTGCCCATCCCACTCGTAGACACACGACATGGTGTGCGGGTCGGCCAGTTGCTGTGTGAGATATTTGCGGTGATGATCATCCGATCCACGTTCTCGCCAGCCGGCGTTGACACGATCTGAGTTCTGCCACCGTACGTAGTGCTCAAAGTGCACCGGGTTGCTGGCATCAATGTGATAGATGCGGAGCTGCTCGCCTAGTTCCACAATGTACCGAGAGTACAACAGGGAGCCTGGTGCAGGCTTCGGTGGCCGCACCGGGTGTACCGTGCAGACATTGCTGCCGCGCGTGAAGCCAATTTGACTTGGAAAACTGCCAGTGCCAGAAAACGTGGGAAACGAGGTGACTTCAGGTCGGCTGCGAACCCACGTCTGAGTGTTCGGTGCCCCTGCACCCTGCCAGAAAGCCTCGCGGTGTAACCAGAAAACAGTATCCGCGGGCACATCTGTTATTGTGGACGATGAGGAAGAGAACGGTGAGATTATTCCCAGGCCCGTGGACCGCAGATAAGAAGCCAACCGCATGCTGTTGACAACCACTGCATGTAGGTCTTTGTCCCGAACGCGGGGATGCAGCCATAGGGCGTAGACTGCTGTCCATAGGAGACCGATATCCTCAGTTTCTGTATCACCACTAATACCGGTTGATGGCTCTCCCGAGGAGACAACGTCAAAGCGGAACAGGTCATCGTAGTCGGCCACATTCTCGTTAATCATTGCTGGGGAAACACAGACCTTTTGCCCCAGGGCTGTCCAGCGTACCAGAGTGATGGCTCCTAGGCCTACTGAGAAAGTGACTTGGGAATCGATCTCGTCTGAAGTAATCCAGAACTCACGTTTACCATCCGGTAGTCGGAATGTGATTGTCGTATCTTGTGGCCGTTGGCCGGCATCTTTGCCACTGCTGCCCATATTTGCGGCTTTGTGTCAATTTTGATCGTGCTGTTTGATGATGAAGGATTCGAAGGCTATGTCAAATCTAGGCAGATTTACCGATATATCACGAAAATGTTCATATGCCACCGGTAGAAGATTATGCTCCATGGCTGAGAAGTTATGGCAGGTGTATCATGGTGTCCACATTCTTGGCTCAGACCAACTGCACGCCAAGCCGCACTAAATTAAAATGAAGAAGGAGTCCCGCCCCAAAATACCGATATGAGACTTGGCATGTTGGACCATAGCAGAATTGTGATGCGTGGAAATCAATTAAATCCGTGCTCCGTCACCGGACTTGGGCTGGCATCTTATCAGATTAGATTTTTTGTTTTCGTTGATGATCGTCCGTCAGAGTTTTCGCCCACCCTTGCACAGTACAGTACATAATGCCACCTTTACACACTATGTACATGGGCTGCCCGGACACACAAGTTCTACGGGAGTACGGCATACTCATACCTGTCTCTTGCCACGCCCCGATGACGATCACTTTCAACAACGTTGTTTTTCGACTCGCTGCTCGTCTGCAAAGTTGACAATCGCACGCACCAATTATGATTTGCTTTCCTGAAAGGACAAAAAGATAAGAAACAGTTCGGTTTCTCTCGATGCACATTTCCCACTTCTCTCCGTACAATAGCGCTCCGCCAGTGGCGGTGTAGTGGCAGGCCGAGTAAGGCAAAGAGGCCCTTGCTACTACGGCTCTTCGGCAAAGTCGACAATGGTTTAATATCGTATCACCAGCGCCAGAGTCTGCTTTAGGCAAACATCTTGGCAAACTGTGGTCGAATAAGAAGGATGACTCCGTAGGAAAATACGGGACGGCCTTCTCTCTGCCTGTATGTATCACCACTGGCATAGTCGCTTTTTTTTGCGACCCAATCCTGTAACATTTTGGCAGAGCGAACTCTGCGAGTTATTTGCAAATGTAAGTGACCAAAGCCAAGCAATTGAATGGTACGGAACTCTCGTTTACCTTCGTCCTTCCCCCACTCCACCCATTACTTTGTCTCTTCCCAGTCACTCTTCCAGTATGTTGATCAACTCTCCACTAGAAAACGTTCACGTATTTATTCCTCCCGTGCCGCTCGTGCCGCTCGTGTTTCTTTTTCCTTTCCAAATTGTTCTACATGTCCTCCCTTCTACACGTCACCCTCCCACTGAAACTTGTTCACAATTTCACAGCCTCCTCGTCCAAGACATTCATCATCTTACCGTTTTATCTTTCAGTTTATTCCACACAGCATATCACCGCTGATCAACATGTCTGCACATCCCACCAGCGATCAGCCTATAGGCGTTGATCCCAAGAGCATGCCGTCCACGGAAACTCCTAAAGGGCCCGAGCTGTTCGACATCTCGGATAAGAAAGAAACGGAAGAGACCGTCACCGATACTCAGCCCGACACCGGAGTTAGTCGTGTTGAGGCCTTTAACAAGGTGCTGTACCGATCTGGCAAGAATGGCAAGGTCCTTCTCTGGATGCTCGGCATTTCCATCTTCCTCACCATGTTTGTCTATGCACTGGACCAGGGTATCACATCTACAATATTCAGCACGCTGGCGGCGTCGACCTTTGGGGTTCATAGTCAAATTGGAACTGTTAGCACCGCCAGCCAGATCATTCGCGCAATCAGCAAGCCGTTCATTGGCAAGATCGCCGACATCACCTCGCGGCCTACGACGTATGTAATTATCCTCGTCTTCTACGTCGTTGGCTTTGTTGTCGCTGCCAGTGCCAGTACCTTTGCACCGTACACTGTCGGCGTCTGCTTCACCTCCATTGGAAAGTCCGGCCTCGATTTACTTAGCGACATCATTGTCGCTGACCTGACACCATTGGAATGGCGTGGCTTCTTCAGCGCATGTTTATCACTCCCCTTCATTGTCACCGTGCCTGTTAATGGATTTATCAGCAGTGGGTTCTATGGCAACTGGCGCTGGGGTTTAGGCATGTTTGCCATTATGGTGCCAGTGCTTCTCATACCTGCTATCCTGACACTCTACACAATTCAACGTCGTGGAAAGAAGGCAGGCATGGTCACAATGGCTGATTCCAAAGATGTTCGCACAGGCCGCACCGAAGCATCCGCTGCCAGCATCCAATATTGGGCCCATTTGGCGTACCGAGGACTTATCGACATTGATATCTTTGGCCTTTTGCTTCTTGGCTTTGCATTCTCCCTCATCCTCCTGCCTATCACACTGGCTGCTGATGCTAAGAACGGTTGGCACAATCCGAGCATGATTGCCATGATCGTAGTTGGCTTCGTCTTTCTCATCTTGTTCGCGCTCTTCGAGTACTTCTTGGCCCCCAAGCCGTTGATGACCCACAACATCTTGAACAACCGCGCTTTCATCGCTGGCGTCATCATCCACACCTTCAACCAGCTTGCGTCGGCCGTCCGCAACACCTACTTCTCGTCGTACATTCTCATCATCAAACAGTGGACGACATACCAGTGGACCATTTTCCTCGGCGTCACAACAATAGGTCTCTGTATTGTCGGCCCCTGTGTCGGTCTAATCCACCGTACCACGCACCGATACAAAACTGTTATGGTGCTCGGTGCTGCAGCTAAAGTCCTTGGCTACGGTCTGCTGATCCAGGGCAACGGCATTATGACGCAGGACACGGTACGCCTGGTTGCGGCACAGCTCATCTTCTGTCTTTCATCCCTCAACGTTGTTGGTGCCCGTGTGGGTGTCCAGGCATCCGTCCCCCATGACGATATCGCGTCACTGATCTCGATTATCACTTTGTGGTCGACCTTGGGCTCAAGTGTTGGAAGTGCTGTTGCATCGGCCATCTGGACCAACCAAATGCTTGATCAGATGCGGGTGGAGCTGCCCGGAGTTCCCGAGTCTACTATTAAGACTGTCTATGGGAGTATTCGGTCCTTACGAACGTACGACTTCAATGATCCCGTCCGGCAGGGCTCTATCCGAGCGTACGCTATTGTTAATGGCCACATTACTACGGCCTCAATCTGCCTGTCTGTCGTTACACTCTTTGCTTCCGTGTGTATGCCAAACTTTTATCTCGGAAAGCAGCAGAACGCCGTCGATAACAAGGGTCTTGACGGATCGTCTATCGATGTCCCACAAAATCGTAAGGAAGACACATCGACGACTATGCGGCCATTTTGGAAGAAACTTGTTACCTTATATTATAAATAAGTACTAGTAAATACGGAATACTGTTTTATATTAGCACTATTATCCGCTCATCTTAACCACTCCTCCTACGCTTTTCAGAGAGTGTGCGCTGGTGAAGACAACCTACCCGTTTCTAAAATTTTTGTTTTCAAGGACGTTGCTAGGCTGGGTTGCGTGCTATATCGTCGAGGGAAAGCGTCCTACCCGCTGTTAACACGTGGCGCCTTGTGGGCGCCACCGATTTGCAGACTTCGCATACACAGACCACATTAGAATTCCTCGAAAAGTAGGCACCCTCCCATCTCCTCGTAAGTACGACGATAAGGGACGGTGAGACTTCGGTCTTGTCACGATTGTCACGATTAACAACCTACCTTCGCCCTCGACACTATTAATCGTTTGATCCTCCTTACCAGTGAATACTGTCCATAAACCTTACAATCTCGGCTCGAAGATGCCCAGTCTTGGCTCGTCCGTTTATGTACTGTTTTATTTTCTGATATAGCACTTCGTGGTGCCATCTCACTCTTATTTCCCCGCCTATGGTTCGAGATCATTTTGGGTGGGCCGAGAAGAAGGAGGCTAGTTGCCCGTCGTATAGCGACACTATACTTAAACTGGTAGTCTTGATCACATTTGGAACGTTTGTTTCTTGAAAGCCTGCGCCCGAGAAAGTCGCCATGGCGCGATTACTTCTATGTTGTATTGTAGTTTTGCGTAACAGCTTCACGGTGCGACTTACACCATTCCCGTATTGACTCTCTACAATTGCCTTTCTTTTGTCGTCTGAAGGATCTCTTTCAGGGAAATACACTCTATCTGATCTTGTTGTTTAGAACGGAAAGTTCGCGAGCTATTATATTTAATCCCGAAAGGGAAGTGTTGAGTGCCCTCGAATTATATGCAACTAAATCCCGAGACGCGGCCTAGGTTGTATCACCATATTGTCGATTGTATTTACGTTGGGCGTCGTAAAATACAAGTATGTCTTAGTTTGTTTTTCTTTGTTTTCGTCTCGCCTATAACGATACAGTCGGAGATGTGGCTGTCGTTATGGATACACCAGAGACCGGGCAATCTAGACATTAGACCTAAATTTTGTCACTCCGGGCGTATCGGCCGGTGCCTCTTATCGGGTCCGCATTCCTCTCTTTCGTATTGAAATCATCCGGGTGCAGCGTTAGCACTTGGACTAAGTCGGGCGAGTTCGTGTTCCTAATACGGCAATTCTAGTATCTGAATCAACGTAATCGAGGGGGATATCATGTAAGATAAGGCACATAACTGACCTTTTAGAAAGACATGGATGATCCTAATGGAAAGATATAAGAGGGTCCTCTGGCTCCTGCACCTCACACTAGATGTCTTCCACCTCTCCGTTCGACTTCATCTTGAAACCATTTGTTCATCTTACAATCTAGTCATCGCGCAAATAAACGGAAACACTCTTGCTTTTATTTACACCCGCCATGCATTACTACAATAAGCTAAAGCTCTTGGCTTTGGCCTCGGTCATCTCGGTTACGTCTGCGCATCCAACTAACGACCGTTATTATGCCGACGCAGATTCGGAGGCTTGCTTGAACGGCAAGGCCGTCTACGTGACATCGAACACGGCTCACAACTCTGTGGTTGCCTTGCCCATTGCCCGTAACGGGTCGCTTCTGGTCAACCACGCCACCTCTACGGCCACTGGCGGTAGTGGTGGCAATGGTATCAACCCGAGAGGCATGCCCGCGGGTCCTGACGCGCTCTTCGGTCAAGGTTCCATTACTGTAGCAGGAGACGTACGTCCATCACCGCTGTAATACAGTGTGAATATAAGCTTTTCCTAGTTCTAACATATATTACAGTACCTCTTCTCCGTTAACGCCGGCTCTAATACAGTGACAATGCTGGCTATTGATAAACACGACCCTACGAAGTTGACAGTTGTTGGCGAGCCGGCCGTGTTGCCCGGCGAGTTTCCTAATACAGTGGGAGCCTCTGACAAGTTCAACCTGGTTTGTGTTGGTCTCACTGGTGCTAAAGCCGGAGTGTCTTGCGCATCTTACTCGTGGTACGGTCTTGGCCCCTTTGACGAGTTACGGCCCTTCGATTTAAACCAGACCACGCCGCCGCATGGCCCTACAAATACTGTATCGCATGTCTTCTTCTCGGGCGATCAGGAGACTGTGTTTGCCACTGTTAAGGGTGATCCGACGGTTAATAACACTGGCTTCCTGGCTGCCTACCCAGTCGAAAACATCCACACGTCGTGCTATGCCACCCCGTCCGTTTCCTACAAGGGCGTTATGAGCTCGCCTAATGGAACTGCCGTTCTCTTTGGTTCTACTCCTATTCCGGACACAACTAATCTATTCGTCACAGACGCTTCGTTCGGCGCTACTATCCTCGGAGTCGACGACTACGGCAAGGCCTCCACACTTTATAAGACTGTTATTCCGGGCCAAGACGCTACATGCTGGGTTGCCATTTGCCCGGCCACCCACACTGCCTTTGTTACTGACATTCGTGTCAACCGCCTTGTCGAAATGTCTCTGGTGAACGCCGAAATCATTGGCGAGCCTATTGACTTGACGACTTTTAATAACGATCCGGGTCTGACGGAGATCCGTTCAAGTGGCAGCTTTGTTTATGCGTTGAGTCCCGGTAACGGTACTACGGAAGCGTGGATTACCGTACTTAATGCTCTGACCAAGAAACCCGTGCAGCATGCGTTACTTACGCCACTGGGACTGGACCGTAACGCTATGGGTATGGCCATCCTAGTGTAAAGTGGGTATCGTATATAATAGTGGTTATACTACGTAGGCATAACATTAGATGCCTGGTTCGTATCGCGCTTAACCAAGGTTTTGTTTCTAATACTTGGTCACTTATTTTTCTTTCTTATCCTTTTACTTTATTACCTTTTTTTTCTTTTTATCCTAAGTACCTTTTCCATCTATTTATAACAACGCCTTTTAATAAGGCCCTAATAGGCCACTATTACGGTATTATTAGTATCATTATTATTTAAAATATATTATTATTAAACTTCTTAATAAAAATACCTCACTCACCAATTAAACTCGAATCGTATACTCGTAATCCTTTATAATTAAAATATTAAATACACGTTTAATAAAGTTTATACTAACCTGCCCGTATAACCACCAAATAAACGTAACTTATAAAGTTACCGCACGTATTAAGTCGAAGTAGGAAGGACTAGTGTGAAGAGTCTAGGGATAATAGTCCTTAATCTAAAAGGGTCACAGGCAAGCGGTTTCGAACATAGGTGGTAAGAGGAGTAAACTCTAATCATTACCCCTCTTCAACCAAAAGTGAGGTGCGGATAACCTTTTTATTATTATCTAGTGAAACACCGTAGAGTCCCCGTTAAATCCTTTAAGGCTTTAGGTACTAGGAGTTACGCGGTATTTACTTAATCAGCTTGAGTTACGTATATTATTAATAAGTCGGGCGGTAACGGGGCATCCCGTTACTTAGCTGCACTTACTAACTGGTTTAACGGTTTACAGGGGTTAGGAGATACTAGACCTAGGCCTTGTCGATAATGGAAGTCGGTTAATAAAGCCTATTTCCTTTAGTTCCGCGAATTGTTTAAGTTACGAGTACCTTTTTATTAACACGGTGGTTAATATCTCGGTAACTCTTACTGTGTGGCATTAATCATCCGGATTGTCTAGAACTCGGACTACTTAGTTGAAATAACCGGACCTCGTAACGCCGAAAAATATTTATACGCTTCACACTAATATTTCAGCAAATATTTAGCCACTATCGAAGAAGTGAACCAATTATATTATAAAAAATAAGCAAAGTGGGCCTAGTCGAATAAGTAGCTTCCTGACCCCTGTAAGTGCCCCACGAGTTTAACTACTCCTTTGGCCAATCAGACATTTGCTTCAATACAATCCGATTAGGAAGACAACAAGAAACCTCGATTTCTAAGCTCTCAGCCCCAATCCTTCGTATATTCTTTATTACAAGTAGTGATGTATGGCCGCATGAAGCCGTGCATTACAAATCAGTTTGTTGACAGGTCGACTTGATCAGATCCAAAATGTATTTAAGATGCGACTTCCTTATGAACATCGATTTCGTTTATCATTCTATTGACTACCAAGCATCTTTTCTTCAATATACTAACAAAATGACTAAGCTGTCAACGCCAATCCGCCGCGTCCTCACCGCAAATAACCCAAAAGGAAACGGCTACTTCGCCTCAGACGACCTTCTTACGCCTTACGATCCCACAACAGCGCCCGAATTCTCTCTTCCAACTGAAAAATCCGCATTCGGCATAATACAACTCCATCGCACACGCGGTTTCCCCGCGGACAATCAACGTCCGTTAGAGAATAATGATCCGCACAGAACCCTTGTACCCCTTGCAGACACAAAAGGTCCCTCAGCACGAATTATAGATCTACCTCCCCACCAGGAAGGAGGATGGATGCATCGCACGCTCAGTCTGGATTATTGCATTGTCCTTAGTGGATTTGTTACATTTATTACTGATGGCGGGGAGGAGAAGACACTTAAGGAACATGATGTTATTGTTACCAGAGGTGTGAATCATGCTTGGGTGAACCGGGGCGAGACAGTGGCTAGAGTCTTTGTGGTTGTTGTACCGGCTTTGCCGATTGTCACGGAGGATAGGGTACAGTTAGATAAGACTCCCGCGGGGGAGATTTTCGATCCGGAGGAGGAGGAGGATTGATTTTACTAAAAATGGGTTAATAGTATATAACCTTGCTATCTCATTCTTAAAATACTATATTAGTATTATCACAAAGAGTATCAAGTTACCTTTGTTTTATCGAGGTGGATAAAATATAATAAAATATAACCACCTTCCTTATCTTTAACATATAACACTTTATTCGATAATATACTATTACAACCGTAAAATATAACGGAATTAGCCTACTAATATATGGGAATTAAAGTAGACTCGACTTCATTTTTAAAACGGCCTAAAATGGCCGTGCAACCCTTGTCTACTACATTTTTCGAACCCTGTCCACTTCATTTTACAGGCCCTGTCCACTTTCAACCTGTCCAATCATTCTACACAAAACAAGACTGTATAGCCCCGGTCTATTACCTTCTTTAACCAGATGACAAGGGTACACGAGTTTTTAATTAAACACGGCGACGCGGAAGACGCGTTTATAAAGGAAAATGGAAAAGGGGATGGAGATTTTAACGATAGAATATAATATGATTTAAAATTATAAAAGAAAAAAGAAAGGAAAAGAAAAGACAGGAACGAGATAAAAAGAAACCGAAAGAAAAAGAAAGAAACGATACGAAATTAATATAAACCTTTACCCTTTTACTTAATTATATTAACACCGACTTTTAATATGTACGATTTGTTAGTATATTTGTGTTAAGAACGAGATCGTTAGTTATTTATAAAGAATATATAAAGATATACCGTTCGAACGGTGACGTTAGATTATAATAACGATTTAACGACTCGATGTTATTTAAAACTAAATCGAGCTCACCGATTTTTTATTTTTAAGGCCGTCGAACGGGCCGGTTACGTACCTTCGTTTATTAAAAAGAAACGGGCGGTAATGTCGAATATATAGTTATATTACTTATAAAGTACGAACGATTCGAGCCCACTATTAAAAACAACACTAGTGAAAGAATCCGTAAAGGAAGGGTAAACCGAAAGTAAAAGACTAGGTCGACGACGTATCTACACGGCCGTAATACGAGTACGTATAGTGTTAACGATTCTTTTTATCGTACGAAGTTAACCGTTAGTTCAAGGTAAGTTGTACGCTCGGTTTTTAACCGACACTAGTACGGCCTAACCTATAACACGCGTACGGCCACGTATAACTTAAAACCAGCCTTGTAAACTTAGTTTTTATTAACCGAGTGTACTAGTAAAAAACATAAACGGTGGTATAAAGGTCGGCCCTCGCCGAACGTTACGAAACAAAACGCGACACCTTTACTTAACGTAATAGTTAGTTAACACGTACGCGATGGCCCACGACTTATCTACGAGGACGAGATATACTTTTAAGACTCTCGTAGTTACCAGACCGCCGGCGGTTAAACGAGGATTATATAGTTCACCGACATCTTCACAAAACGAGCCAGAAACGTTAAAAATATAAACCGAACGTATATAATATAACTTAAAACGAGTAACGGATTATATATTTAATAAATACCGTCGATTAAATACTCGCGTAGTACGAAGAGACTATTTAACATATTAACTAACCACTACTTCGTTAGTTAAACAACTACGACCCGTAACGACCTAGTCCGACACCGTTTTATACACTACTTAAAAGGATTAGGATAGGTTATATACGGGTGTAAAAACGGTGTCTTACGTTCGTGTTTCGATACTACCGGATATCGGACGACGAACGACGTCGTATTACGAGAGACGTCGTCGGTTAAAAGGTACTAGACGAGGTTTAAGTGATTTAAGACTACCCGTTTTAAGAGTATATCGACGTTTCTTTTAAGCGTTAACCGGTGGATAATATAACGACTGTAACCGATAAAGTGGATACGAGGAACACGAGTGAAAATAAAGTAAACGAGACGGAAGGTATTTATAAAGGGGGGATAAAGGAGGAGATTAAGGAGGAGGAAGAAAATAAAGACGACTAAAAGGAGGAGAAAGACGAGGAAAAGAAGGAGGAGAACGACGACGACTATAGTTACGACGTCGACGACGACGACGACGACACGAACGTACTTTTAACGCGTTTAAGGTAAAGTGTGTTAAACTCTCTTACGACGAATATACGGTAAACAACCGAGGCGGTTTTTAAACTCTTGTTTTATTTTAGTATAACGATCTACACCGAGAAGTTAAACGACGGTCAACCTAGCTCGACGTTTTTAGTTTACTCGAACGGTATTCTTAGTTTTACGTTGAATAAAAAAGGCTTCTCTTTCGTGTAGAATTATACGTCGGTACTCTCGGTACTGATTTATATTTAACGCGTATTATTACTCGAGTGAACTTTACCGCTCCGGGTATACACACACATCCATCGACTAAAACGACTAATAACCGGCTAGTTCGACAGGTTTTAAAGTGTACGGCGCGCGAGTCTTACGGTAAGATACAACGGCCTATTTAACGAACTCTTTACACTTTAAAGTTACGGTAACGTATAGGTTAAAAATAAGTCACCGTTTATATTTTTACGGTAAAACGACGACGAGTAAGTGGTCTTTTATAACGACGACGAGATACGTTTAAATATATAATAGTTCCGTGTTCTCGCCGACTACTTTTTAACGGAAGCCGAGACCCTTTGTACGAGTCTATTATCCGGAGTCGAATCGCGGATCGATTTATTATAACTTTAAGATAAAATAAGTAACACGTACGTAGGCTTCTCGTTTATTCACCACGGCCCGAACCGGCTCGACTAAGAGTATTCAGTTAGGGTTAGGGTTAGGGTTAGGGTTAGGGCTAGGGCTAGGGCTAGGGCTAGGGTTAGGGTTAGGGTTAGGGTTAGGGTTAGGGTTAGGGTTAGGGTTA